>JAJOZX010000697.1:0-202500 GCA_023014485.1 Bathynomus jamesi | reverse complement strand
TGCTCCGGGTTCTCGTTAAAATCAGTTCCATAGAATTTGGCAATGTTTTCTCCATTATAATTTAAGAATATTTGATTTTTTAAGAATATAGTATTTGATTTTCAGTACTAGATACGTATATGAAATAATGAAAGCAAAAGCAACTTATCTTGATTGTTTCATTTTAAAGTTCACCAGAACCAGCAATAACCACATTTATAAAGAAATAAATAATGTAAAATAAAGAACTTAAAAGTAATTACATTTTTTATCCTTTATTCAATTAGCTTAAACCATCCATAATCTAATCAACTTAGCTCTCTTTTTTTTTTTTTTTTATTTGCTCAACTTTAGAATCAAGAGAGGCCTGTAGCATTATATAAATTACTATAAAAGAGTCGACTAATTAGAAGAAAGCAAAGATACGCCTCATATTCCATTATAAAATTAAAATATATTCTAAATTTTGGATCCACTTTAAAAGGAAAATAATTAAAAATATACATCTTTCATTATAGTCTACTTTTACTTTGTGTTTACTTATTCATTTATGTGTGAAAAATGTTAATGTTAATTATTACAAAATATATAGAAAAAGAATCGGCATCGGCACTTTCAAATCAGAATTGGCATTGGTATTGTAATCGGTAAAATTATGGAATCGGTGCATCACTATATATATACAGATTATCTTTATTAATTTTTATAATAATATAAAATATAGAAATATTATGTGTATTATGTAACAACCTTATGGCGGTTATGAGTGGAATAATAAAATTGGGGACCTTATGCCCCCTATCTAATATCTGAGAATTTTTCCAAAATTAATCTGATTTTTATCATTATTATTATATTAATGATGACGATGGACGGGTGTGACTTAAGGACTAAGCAAACCTCGTATTCGGGTTATAAAATTTAACATTATTCGCATCTACACTAAAATAAACATCACTTATTGTTATGTGGTAATAAATAACATTTAACCAAAGTAATAATTGCTGCTGAAGAACCGAACATCGTATTAACAGATTCGGAACAAAGTTCGCCTAGAAACATAAAATCACTAAACCCATAAATAATTACTAGTTAGTAATGATTGGGTTTTATTTTTGAAACTTTATTATAGTCACAAAAAAGAATAGAAATATCCAAAGAAAAACAATTTTTTTTTATGCAAGAAGAAGGGGACAAGGGCAAATGCCCGCAAAAACGCCCTCCCCCCCCCCGACACATAGAAGAAGAAGAGAGCCAAAATCAAGGTCCAGGATTTTCGAGATGCCTGGACAGTGGACACTGCGTTTGAAAGACTGGAGGTTATAGACAGGGAGAAAGATGGATTCAGGAAGATTGTTCCAGAGTTAACCGGTTAGGTAGATGAAAGATTGAAAATACCGATTAACTCTTGCGTTAAAGAGTTGAATCGAAAAGGAATGAGAATGTGTAGAAAGTTTGGTGCTGCGCGCTCTCCTTAAAGGAGGAGGCATGCAGTTAGAGAGTTCAGAAGAACAATGTCTGTTATAATAGCGATATTAAAGAGAGAGAGAGAGAGAGAGAGAGAGAGAGAGAGAGAGAGAGAGAGAGAGAGAGCGGAGAGAGAGAGAGAGAGAGAGATTGAAGACAGTGAGTAAGAAGCAAGGAATTGATGAGGCGAAAAGCCTTTGATTCCACCCTGTCAAATAGAGCTATGTGGGTTGAGCCACCCCAACACATAAGAAGCATACTCCATACAGGGGCGACCAAGACCTCTGTACAGAGAGAGCAACTGAATGGGGGCTGAAGAAACTGCGGAGGCGGTACAGCACACTTCTTAGAAGCTGTTTTAGAAGTATATGTAATCTTTCCAGGAAAGAGCATGAAAAAAAAAGGAAACGTCAAGAATGTTAAGAGAAGAGAAAGGATTGAGTTGTGAATATTATCAATTAGTATCAGGTCATCCCATAAGTAATGTCGTTTTTTAGATCGGAATTTGAAGGACAAAAAAAAACTCAACTGAGCCTTTTTAATCTAGTATATATTTTCCATCGGAATCAATGACACTCTCCCAACGTCCTACAAGTTTTTCAATGCCATGTTTATAAAATTCAGGCGGTTTTGAGGCAAAAAACGTACAAAGACTGGTGTGCAGGTCATCAAAAGAAGTATACTGCTTCTCGTCAAGATAGTTTTGCAGACTCCTGAAGAGATGATAATCTGAAGGCGCAAGGTCTGAAGAATATGGAGGATGTGGAAGTTTTTCCCACCCAATCTCCTCAATTTTTGCAGAAGTGATCCGAGCGGTATGAGGACGTGCGTTGTCGTGGTGGAACACGATTCCTTTCCGATTAACCAAAGAACGTCTCTTTTCTTTTAGTGCAGTGTTCAATCGATCCAGTTGTTGACAGTAGACTTGAGCGGTGATTGTTTGGTTGTGTGATAAGGTTTCAAAGTGTATTACACCACCTTTATCCCACCAAACACTAAGCAACACCTTCCGAGGGTGAAGATTTGGTTTTGGCTGTGGTGTCGCTGGTTCTCCGGCACAAACTCACTGTCGACGGCGCTTAACATTCTGGTACAGTATTCACTTTTCATCACCAGTCACTAAACGGTGCAAAAACGGATCTTGGAGTTCACGGGAATGAAGAGCTGTGCTAATGTTTACCCGCACCCTCAGATTATCGACCGACAATTCATGTGGCACCCATTTACCTAACTTAGGCACTTTCCCGAGTTGTTGCAAATGTCGATGGATGGTGGACGGGGATGAATTGAGTTTCTGGGCCAATTCTTCGACAGTTGTTGAACAGTCTTCTTCAAGTGCGGCTAACAGCAGGGCGTCCAGAGCGTGCTGCATCTGTCAAATAGCAGTCACCATTCCTAAACTTTTGAAACCATCTTTGACATTTCCTCACATGCAGAATATCGATGCCATAAACGTCCTGAATGTTTCGCGTTGCTTCAGTAACGCTATTCCCTTTTTTGAACTCGTAAAGCATTATATGCCTGATATGCTCTTCTGATACCGCCATGTTTATGAGGGGTTCACATAAAGCAAAACACACGTCTTCACTGGTCAAGGTCTGTAAAGTATGTAGCGAAACACGATAGATCTCCTCTTAGATATAACCTTCGGAAAATTTATGCTTAAACCGAGTAGGACTAGTTTAAACTTAATCTATCGTAAAAAACGACATTACTTATGGGATGAACTGATAATTTTTTAAACTTTTAAGAGATTTTATATTTCTAAGCAAACCTTTTTCCGGAATTGCACGCACCAATTTCTCAAAAAAGTAGCATAAAGGGTAAGTTTGGGCGCTTTAACGTTTTTTCTAAGGTCGCAAACTGGCGTGTCACACTAACAACAAAACACTAAAAAATTTTTTATTTAATTTAAACGAAAAACCTACTGAACTTTAGACTATCAAAGTACTGTGTTCAAAAATTATCAGTCCCAATTCTGTATATTTACTTGGAAATGGCCTTTCATGATGAAAATTTAAAAATCATTGATACCAAATAAATATAATTTTACGTGCGTTTAATATAAACCAAATTTATTTTCAAGTAACACCATTTATTTCGTTCAATTTTCACAAATTTGAACTCAGGACATTATTAATCCAAAATCCAAACAAATTCAGTTTAGATTAAATATATAGGGTGTACACAAAGTCCTTTCCCGATTATAAACTTTAATTACATGAAATCCAAAGAAGACACAGTAATGCTTTGTTTTACATGTTGTTGCATAATACAGCAAGTTTTTTTCTCTTATTTGGAAATTCTGTTGTGCCTGATTGGAAGCCATTGGTGATTGACCGAAAGAAAATGGCAACTCCGCAGAAGAAAACAAAATGTGTTATTTGGTTTGCGGAGTCAAAGTCCGTGATTACCCTGGACTTCTACTTCTTCCTGTGGGGATATGTAAAGGATTATGTGTATCCTACTTCCGTTGCTGCTATGACACTCTTCGTGTAAGGATTTGCGATGCCATCAACAGTGTCACGAGATATATGCTAATGAACATATGGCGTGAACTCGAATTTCGCTCGAATGTGCTACGTGTAACTAACGGCGCACATGTTGGAATTTAATGAGAAACTTAATAAATTTGATGCGTTATGCAACAACGCGTAAAACAAAACATTACTGCGTCTTCTCTGGATTTCACATAATTAAAGCTTAAAATCGGGAAAAGATTTTGTGCACATCCTGTAGTTTTTTTTAGGTGAATCAATGAAATATTGAGGAAGGCTGAAATAAAACCCCTAAAATAATCTGTCAAGTAAAATTACTGCAACCAATAAATAATCTAATCTTGTAACTTAATATAAATATAAAAAATTCTATACCCACAAGATTAGGGAATCATTCGTGGATCTATCTATACCCACTGGGTCAACGGGACATTCGTCACAATCTAAAAACTAGCTTAACCTAACCTAAGTTAGTTTAATCACAGAAAAACTTGTCAATTAAAAGTCGGATCAAACATTCCTTCCGCTCAAACAGAGCAGAGCAGAGCAGAGCAGAGAGAGAGAGAGAGAGAGAGAGAGAGAGAGAGAGAGAGAGAGAGAATTAGAAAATTCAAGCAAGTCGAAAAAATGAAAAGAAAAACAGGTTATAAAAATGCGGAACTAAAGATAAAAAATAAAATAACGAAAAACAAACAATATAAAACTTGTAATAAATTTATTCTCTTTTCAATACAAAAAACACGAAACAATGAAATCGTAAATAAAATAAAATTGGCAATATGCATACAAATACAAAACTGTGTGTGTTGGGAGGAGGGGACTAGACTAACACAGAGCATTGTTGCTTTTAGTGGTGATGAGCCACGTATGAAAGCCTTGTCAGCACTTTGACCCGCTAAATGCTTAGCAATACTGCTGCGAGCTGCTCGTGCCCTGAAATGGGCGTATGGGCGGAATGATGCTCTATGTAAAACGATGTTTAACTCTTCATATTTCCACTTAAACTATGAATGCATCGCTGATTCTATATATATATATATAGTATATTGGTGTTAAGAAATAAAAATTTACGTCTTGCTGAAGAGCGGTTGCCTTCTTCATATATACTGTATATATAAGGAAGAGATCGATCCAAGGCCAGAAACTATAGGCCAGTGTCGCTTACACCTCATCTCACCAAAATATTTGAAAAAATAGACAGAGAATCTATGACTTTTTGGAAACTGAGAAAAAAGTCAATGATAACCAACATGAGTTTCGGTCAGGCAGATCATGCCTATCACAACTAATGGAATACTACAACAACATTATTGATGCATTTGAAAGTAATGAAAACTATGATATAATATACACAGACTTTGCCAAAGCGTTCGACAAGTGCGACCATGGAATCATAATACATAAACTGAAATATATGGGAGTAACAGGAAAAGTAGGGAAATGGATATATAATTTCCTTAGTGAGCAGCGGCAAGTCGTTACAATACAAGGAGTATCTTCATCAGAATCAGAGGTCCTCAGCTCAGGACCACAAGGAACAGTATTAGCTCCACTACTCTTCATAATCATGCTAACTGACATAGATGAGGACGTTACCAAAGACAGCACAGTAACATCCTTTGCCGATGACACAAAGATCAATAGAAAAATAAGAAACCCAGAAGATACAGGATCTACAAGTGGACGGAAGACAACAATATGAAGTTTAACACCGAGAAATTTCAGCTGATGGTACGGAAAAAGAGAAGACCTAAAATCCATGGAATATTATACCCCAAATGGACAGGAAATTCAGAGAAATTCTAGAGCAAAAGATTTAGGGATTGTAATGACTGTTGATGCGAAATTTGAAACACAAAATAAGATAGCAGTAAACAGAGCAAAGAGAATAACTGGGCAGATACTGAGAACCTTTAAACGAAACGATAGGAATATAATGATTCCTCTACTGAAAACACTGATCATACCCAAATTGGAATACTGTTCAGTCCAAACATGCCCATATAAAAAAGAAGACATTAGACAGCTAGAAGGGATTCAGAGAAGCTTCACAGCCAAGATCAATGGTGCAAAGAACTAAACTACTGGGAAAGGTTACGCGAATTAAACCTACTCTATATTCACTGGAAAGGAGAAGAGAGAGATACACCATTATTTACACTTGGAAAATAGTAGAGAAACTAGCCCCTAATCTTACTCTGAACCCTGTAACTCCCCAAACAACAGTGGAAAGTAGAAAAGGAAGACTGTGTCGTGTTCCCAAATTAAAGGCGAGACAGGGAACATCCTTAACCCTGAAAGAAAATAGTTTTGTTGTGAGAGGACCAAAACTGTTTAATCAACTGCCCAAAAACCTAAGGAACATGAATGGTGTTGCAGTGGACATCTTCAAAAGAAGGTTAGACGCCTGGTTCAGAACAATCCCCGATGAGCCGGGCGTACCTGGCTATGTGAGGTGGAGAGTACAAGAAAACAACTCACTACTTCACTAGGCCAACTCGAGAGGAGGGGCGACAAGCTTGACCTTCGTGAAATGAGGCATCTTTGCACGGAACCTTTGAATGCCTAGTTAGGTCAACTGTATGCCCTTGACGATTGATAAGGTTAACTCGTGATATTTTTGTTAAAACTAACGAAAATATCACGACTTAACCTTACATGAAATTCCTTAACATTTTAGGGATTTCATGAAATCCCTAGTTATACAGATTCCCTGTAACATATATATGTAGTCATAAATGTCCATTTCGTTCCAACTTTTGCACTACTTTCCTTACGTTGCCCATTTTATACCCAGTAGCTTCAACAGGTCATATTCGTTGTTTTCAAATGTTTAATAACTTAGCCTGTGTTAAGGTAATGGAGAGTTCCATTAAAAGATGTAGAGAGCGTTTTTTTTACCTTATACAATAATTATTTAAAAAAAAATTTTCCTCGTTAAGATTTTAATTAAAAAAACTCGATCAAATTACTCTTACTTTATGCTATCTCAGGTTTTTACACACCCAGTTATTTGCCTAACCTAAACTAATTCAACCTCAAAAAATTAGGAGTTAATGAGGAGTAAAAATGTGGAATTTAGTTATGGAAATGTGTGTGTGTGTATATATATATATATATATATATATATATATATATATATATATATATATACAGGGTGGGCCGTAAGTTTCCATACATAGGAAAAATAAACATTTTTTTATGGACAACCATTTTTATTTATATAATATGCTCTACATGGTTGCCATTGTTTTGAAAACACATTTCAATACGTGTTCCCCACTGTTGATGAACACGCATTAGCACAGTTGACGTTATGCTTGTAATGGCGTTGGTGATACGTTCCTTTAGATGATTTATGTCTCGTATCTTTTCCTGATACACCATGGCCTTCAAGTGCCCCCAAAGATAGAAATCAAGGGGGGTGAGATCTGGGGATCTGGGAGGCCACTCCACAGGACCACGCCGACCAATCCAAGCATCCGGAAACTGCTGACCAAATACCGACGCACGTGAAGACCATAATTTAAATTTTCCTATGTATGGAAACTTACGGCCCACCCTGTATATATATATATATATATATATATATATATATATATATATATATATATTATCTATGGGTCAATTACTGGTTTCTATTACTATTACTTTTGGTTCCTTCTATTACTATTACTATTACTTTTGGTTCCTTCTATTACTATTACTAGGTCATCTATCACTATTACTTTTGTATGTGGGGTACTTCACTCATTTGAAAAGGATCTTCATGTATATTTTAATGCAATTAGAAGCAGTGTGTTAACAAACAAACAAACACACTTTATTTCAGACTCAATAGGTACAAACATTATACAAGAGGTCCATAGAAGATTAATAGATAGCTGTCTGGAGCACTGACTAAGTACGCCAGTGAATCACTGTGGATAATGAACATACAAATACAATGATCCAACCATGAAGTGGTGTGCCAATTATCACTAACATAAGTAAAGCTATCACCAGGAAGACTACACATGGATAAAAGGGTCAAGTTATTATCTTCACAGAAGGCTTTTAAGTGGTTGATAAACAAAGATTTATCATTAAACACATTAGCGTTAAAGTCACCAATAATAGCTACACATGTCGTATCCAACTCATCAATAATACTGCTGACCTGCCCCAATTTAATGAGGTAATCTTCTTTCATTATCAACTGCCTGAAAAGCAGGGCCGGATTAAGACCTTTAGAGGCCCTAAGCACTTAAAAGATTTTGGTGCCCCATATATATGTAATTCAAAATATAAACAAAAATAAACCATAAAATAAAATTTTATTTTTTGAAATGAAACAAAACTTACAGTAAGATGGAAAATAATGTTTATTTTTGTATACTTCCACTTCATTTATATTTGAAAAGTTTTCTCCTACTTTTTTTAATTGCAAAGTCTTTGATCAGATCCTCAAAACTAATCTTACGTAACACATCTGCTTCTATACTTAGTAGAGATAAGGCATTCAGCCTGCCTTGTTGCATAGTTGTTCTGTTGGTATTATAATAGTATAATAAATCCATGGTAAATCCGACAATGGAAAATTTCTGTGGTGCCCCCCTTCCCTTGATGCCCTAAGCACGGGCTTATTTTGCTTAATGGTTAATCCGGCCCTGCTGAAAAGGCATACACATACACAGAATTACAAATTTTTTATTGTCTACACACATTTCTATTCCAGTTAGCCAATTCAAACCAAGTTTTAATTCACTAATATATTTCCCATACCCCAACCTCCATAGAATAGCTACCCCACCAGGTGGGTGAACTGCAAGGAGACCATCTTGTTTATCTCTGGTGGCCTCCCCTATCCGATGAAAGGGAAGAAACACACTACCCAGTAAAGACTTTTAAACTGTTTTTGGACCTTTGTGTAGCGCTAATAGCATTAATTTTAGGTTGCATGCTAGACGTAAATTAACACATTTTGAAGGCTACTTTGAAGAAGCTTCTGTGTTACAACACACTGCATAGGGCAGATGCACTGAAGCATACAATATGAAAGCCAGGTAAGCAAATTCATCTCTAGTACCTGTTAAGTTTACATTTGAAGTTTATGTCATGAGCTAAGCAGCAAAACAATGGAAATTAGTAGGTGCACTTAAACTTTTGACTGGTAGTGTATGTATGTATGTATGTATATATATATATATAATATATATATATATATATATATATATACATTACCAGTCAAAAGTTTAAGTACACCTACTAATTTCCACTGTTATGCTGCTTAGCTCATGACATAAATTTCAAATGTAAACTTAACAGGTACCGTACTAGAGATGAATTTGCTTAACTGGCTTTCATATTGTATGCTTCAGCGCATCTGCCCTATGCAGTGTGTTGTAACACACAAGCTTCTTCAAAATAGCCTTCAAAATGTGTTAATTTACGTCTAGCATGCAACCTAAAATTAATGCCATTAGCTCTGCACAAAGGTCCATAAACAGTTTAAAAGTCTTTACTGGGGTAGTGTGTTTCTTCAGGAGTATGTTAATACACGTGTTCAGTTATTAACATGCGCTGCAGGTCTTTACATATAAAATCCTTGCAGAGGAGCTAACTGTGTAGTTTAAGGTATATTTCTGTGTTTCAAAAAGCAAAAATGGGTGCCAAAGCTCAGTTAACAACAGAAAAAAGACAGTCGATTGTAACTTTGAGAAATGAGGGCCAATCACTGAGGCAAATTGCAAAAAAATTAAAAGTTTCTGTGAATGCGGTTGCTTGTGCCAGTAAACGGTACGAAGAAACTGGTCAGGGTGACCAAGAACCACAACAGACTCAGAGGACAAGTATAACCGAGTCACCAGTCTGAGCAACAGACGCCTCACAGCACCTGAAATCAAAGCCCAGCTGAACAACTGCAGAAGTATGACAGTTTCAAAATCAACTGTTCAGAGAAGACTAAGAAAGGCACGATTAAAAGGACGAACTGCAGCAAAGAAACCAATGCTGAGACTCCAGAACAAAAAGAAAAGGCTAGCCTGGGCTAAAAAACACCAAAAATGGATTGTTGAGCAGTGGAAATTTGTCCTTAGGACTGACGAATCAAAGTTCCAAGTTTTTGGATCCAAACGCAGAGTATTTGTGCGGCGCAGAGCGGGTGAAAGAATGACACAACAGTGTGTTGTGCCAACAGTGAAGCACGTTGGAGAAAGTGTGATGGTCTGGGGATGTTTTTCAGGGGGGGCAAGTTGCAGATCTCCACAAAGTCACTGGAATACTGAACCAACGTGGCTATCACAGCATTCTACAGCGCCATGCCATCCCATCTGGACTGCGACTAGTTGGCCAACAGTTCATAATGCAGCAAGACAACGATCCTAAACACACTTCCAAGCTGTGTCAAAATTACCTAAAGCAGAAAGAACGGCAACGTCAGCTCACAGTTATGGAATGGCCAGCACAGTCCCCGGATCTGAACCCCATCGAGCTAGTGTGGGATGAACTGGATCGATGAGTGAAAGCCAAGCAGCCATCCAGTGCTCAGAAGCTCTGGGAACTCTTACAAGAGTGCTGGCAACAGCTTTCACCAGACTATCTTCTTTCTTTTGTTGAGCGCATGCCTCGAATTTGTTCTGCTGTAATTGCTGCTTGAGGAGGCTATTTTGATGAATCTAAAATTTAGACTTTGCTTTTGGTAAATTGTCCTGATTTGTTGTTATTTAAGTTCCCATGTTTGTACTTATGAATTTGTGCCATGATAACTTGGTTAATAAATAAAAAACTTTAAACAAAATTTGAAATTTATGAATATTTCAGGGTGTACTTAACTTTTGATGGTAGTATATATATATATATATATATATATATATATAATATACAGTGTTGGGCACTAAAACGTTAATCCGATAACAGTTAATTACGAAGTTAACTTTTTTAACGGACTATTAACGGAAGTTAATTTCCATTTATCGTTATCGACAGTTAACTTCCGATAACTCGATATTTAGTCTGTTAAAGTCCGTTAACACGTTAACTGCGAGGAGCATTCACGGAAGATCACCGCTCCGCGAATGAATTCAACCGCCAACTTCAGTCTGCTTCCAGATCTCGCAGGGGAGGTTGGGAGGCCCGAGGTCAAGACTGGCAGTTGGTGCCTAACTTTGAGAAGTTGGTCTTTCTGAAGGGCAACCAGCACACTGTGTCATAGTCTTTAATAAATGTGCCTAAAATTAATTTTACCTTTCAGTTCCGCATAATAATTCTCTGGTAAATTAAATTTAGTTAATGGTTAGTGGTTACAAGGTTTCACAAACATGTAATCAGTACATTTTTTATTAAAAATAAAAAAAGTTATTAGCAAAAAAGTGCAAAACTGATAAAATACAGTTAAATACCTATTATTGTTGGATTTTGCATAAATAAACATTTCTATGGGTTTAAGCTTTTTCCTTGATTTTTTAAATGTTAGTAAGAAATAGTTATCGTTAACGGATTATCGTTAACTTCCGTTAACTTTGTAGTAAAATTATCGGATTATCGCTATCGGAGTTAAAAATTGGGGTTAACGGATTATCGTTATCGAAGTTAACTTTTGGTTAACGGTGCCCACCACTGATATTATATATACTATATATATATATATATATATTATATATATATATATATATATATATTATATATAAATTCGAGATTCGATTCGATTCGAATCGGGAGAGAGAATTGATTTTATTCGTTAGCTTGGGCTACGATTCAATATTTTCGAATCTCCATTAAGTCCGATAAACAACATCAGTGATGTTTTGAAGAACACTTTCGTAAATAAACACTTCTCTTTTTACTTAGATTATAATTCAATCTATGAGGGGCGGTCAGAAAGTAAGTTTACACGGCGTATAATTTCGTAACTAAAGGACATACATTGATTATGTTTGTATCAGGTGAATTCGTTAATCATTGTTGGCAACACTGCACGTCGATTCGGCTGCCATCTACCGTGCATTGGTTATATGAGTCAGTTGAACATGGCGGCTCGACTGGAACGGTGTCCTGTCATTTCTGCAACGATATTCCTAGTCTGTCAGTGGAGAATTTCTCGAGCGCATTTTCACAGGAGACGAGACATGGGTTCATCACTGTACTCCGGAAACAAAACATGCCAGCATGGAATGGAAACACCCTTGGTCCCCGCGACCAAAGTAGTTCAAGATTGTGAGGTCCGCTGGCAAAGTGATGGTTCCCGTGTTTTGGGACCACAAAGGCGTTTTGCTCGCAGACTTCATGCAAAACGGCACAACAATCAATGCAGCTGCATATTGTTCAACACTGGAACGTTTACGAGCGGCCACTAAACGTAAACGTCCTGGACTACTCCGTAGGGCAGGGCACTGTTCCAGTCGAGCTGCCATGTTCAACTGACTCATATAACCAATGTACGGTAGATGGCAGCCGAATCGACGTGCAGTGTTTGCCAACAATGATTAACGAATTCACCTGATACAAACATAATCAATGTAGGTCTTTAGTTACGAAATTATACGCCGTGTAAACTTATTTTCTGACTGCCCTCGTATTATACTGAGACCAATCTCTTGTGCAATAACACTTTTATCATACTTTAATACCATTGTTCCTCCTCATGATCATATACTTAATACATTTTTTTTTAGAAGGATTTACTTTGTCCTTTGTTCTCAAGATGATTTAATTAAATTTATGCTTATTACTAATTGTGTGTAGAAACACACTACTCTATATGTGTACAGTTGATTCGATTCGATTTGAATTGTTTGGGATGATTTGATTCGAGATTCGATTCGAAAAAAATTGTGATTCGCACGGCCCTAATATATAACCTTTGGTTAGCTTCCGCTCGAATTGTTCATTCCGACGAAGGTCAAGCTTTTCACTCCACCTTAGCCCTACAGTTTAACATGGAATCCGAACCACGCCCCACCAGCAACCCAGCGTCTTAACTACTAGGGAACCTAGGGTACCCATTTATCTACCAACCACTTTCTTTATTGTGTGGAAGGACAAAGAGCTGGGTTTTGCTGCGCGCCTGCTGCCGTCACAGAGTATCGAACCCGGGGCCGATGGATTTGTAGTCAGCGACACTAACCACTACACCACTGAGGCGCATATATATATGATGAATAAAACCACGAAGGAAAGGAAACACAAAATGGTGCTCAAGCGCTTTCGTCTAATGACATCCTCAGGATGTCATTAGACGAAGCGCTTGAGCACCATTTTGTGTTTCCTTTCCTTCGTGGTTTTATTCATCATAAATATTTTTCACGTGTTACCTTCGTGAAATAATTTTCATATATATATATATAATATATATAGATATATAATATATATATATATATATATATACAGGGTGTCCCAAAATGAATATATCAAAAAGAAAGTCTAATAATTTTATCGCTAATTGAGATAATGAAATAGTTTTTATATGAATACAAGCATGAGACGTATAAGTTTTAGTTTACTTTAATTCATTATGGTATTGTTTAGCTTTTCTCAAATTATTGATAAACTTCTACATGTCGTCTATCCTTCACTATGATCAATCGTGTGCGGCGTTCAAATTCTCGAAAAGCTTTTTCCAGCACACTGTAAGGATGGATGTCACTGCATCAACAATACGATGCTTAAATTCTTCAATGTCTCTTGGTTTGCTAGTGTAGAATTTACTTTCCAGAAAACCCCAAAGATAAAAATCCAGAGGTGTTAAGTCGGGTGAACGGGCCGGCCATTTCATAGGTCTTCGCCGACCAATCCATCGTCCAGGGAAGGTTTCATTTAAAAACACTTTAACATTGCGAGCAAAGTGAGGGGGTGCTCCATCCTGTTGAAAGAAAGCTCTTTGTAGCAGGCAAGGATTTTATTGCAATTGTGGAATAAAGAACTCTCATGACACGTTACGGTACGAAATGCCGGTGACAGTGCGTTCATCAAAAAAATAGGGTCCATAAATGCGGGAAATTGAAGGCCACACCATACGTTAACTTTAGGTGAATCCCTTTCATGTTCATACAGCTCATGAGGATTTTTCTCTCCCCAAATCATACAACTGTGCCGATTAACATTGCCCGATGTGTGAAATGTAGCCTTGTCATTATTCTGGAAAATGGGGTTTATTGTGAAAAGAAAAGAAAGTGACAATCAATATTCACAACCAACTAAAACTTATACGTCTAACCCTTGTATTCATGTAAAAACCATTTCATTATCTCAATTATAAAAAAAGGTATTTGACTTTGATTTTGCTAGTCATTTTGGGACCCTGTATATATATATATATATATATATTATATATATATATATAATATATATATATATATATATTATATATAAGGTAACAGCCATGTCCCAATCTTCCAAGGAAATGAGAAGTAGAAGTACGAGCCTGAAATACCTTACCCCAAGTCTATTAAATGGGGGATGGCCGGCCTGCCGCTTCGACGTGATGTAAGATACAAAAAAGAGAAACCGCCCAGCTCTAGGCAGCACTGGGGTTTGACCCCACGACTCAGCGGAGTTTCAGCACTGCCGGGCGGTGCCCTAACCAATCAGCTACGAGACTCTCTTTCTCCCTCTCTCTCTTCTATATATATATATATATTATATATATATATATAACAAACAAACGAACGAACAAACATTTAAAGTGTAGACTCACCGTCCTCTTCCGGTGTGTGTTCCGATTCCATTCCTTCTTCGTGCAACTTCCGGATACGCCTCCGACTCGTCAAGTGACTCAACGCCTCAGAGGTCAACTCCTGAAGGAAAGAGAAAATGGTGAAGAGGAGCAGAGCGTAAGTAGTAGGGATTTAAGGGTAGGAGGAAAGTTAAACAACAAATATTAGGGTTAGATACAGGGACTCAGGGAGTTAAGCCGCGATAAAAGGTTAGAGACAGGGAGAAGAGAAGAGAAGTAAAGAAAGGAAGGAAGGAAGAGAGTTAAAGGGCGATGGAATAAGAGGAAGGGAATGGGATACGGAGAACATTAAAACGAGAGGACGTAAAGTGAGCGAAATTGGAGAATGGCGAAAGCATTTATTGATTTCGGGTTGCGTAATTCCTCACTGCTAAAACATTGATAATTCTCACAAGTTACATTATAAAAATAATCCTAAGAATAAAAGTGTCAACTCCTTCTCAATGTCTTCGTTTCATGTACACACACGCAAAAGACTACACTTTGTACACAGGTTAACACAATAACACACCCAACTCAATTCCTTCTACGCAGAAAAACAGTGAATATAATGAAACAATACGCATCATATGTTTCAATACTGTTCCGTAAATCATACGACTGGTGTGGTGTGTGTGTGTGTAATAAGATAGAGACTCACCCTGCTTCTGAATTCATGGTGGCCGGAAGACCTGCGCCTCATATTGCCTAAAGGAGGGTGATGACCCTCTATAGAAGACATACTACCTTCCTCCTCCCGCTCCCTCCCCGCTTGAGAACTCTGGGGTTGGGGTCTACCTCTTAAGGAAGCCCCAGACCCTATCAGAGGTTTGTCCCCGGTACCCGTCCCTTTATCTCTGCTGGCTACGCCTTGTAAGCGTTTCAAAATACTCGAGGGAGGTTTTGCGGGAGGCTGATTATCCCTTGGTGGGGGTGGTTCGGGGTCAGGCCTCGAGGGAGGCTCGAAAGGCAAGAAGCAATCCAACACGATTTGTTCTTGAAGTCTGAAAAGAAAAAAAAGAAAATGAAAAGAGAAAATTTGATAAAGGAAATAATTAAATTATTCGCATCGAAGGTCTGAATTGACTCGCCTGTTCAGTGAAGGTTGAAGATCCAGGGGTCGAATCCCCAGGTGGTTTGGTTTCAAAATGGGGGCTCCGAATTCTATGAGATCGAGAATTCCCTCCCAGGCCGGAGACTTTTGGCACGCCGCTACATGCAGTGGGGTATTCCCCAGCCCGTCGGTCATACCCGGGCGTGCCCCGTGTTTCAAGAGGAGGTAGGTGATGGCGGCGTTGCCTCTCGCCGCCGCCAGGAAGAGAACCGGAAGAGTGAAGAGGAAGTCTCGCGTGTAGACGTCGGCGAATGAGAAACGCGTTCCATCCGAGCCCACGTGGGCCACCAGACGTTCTCGGGGAATGTCGGTGGGAAGTATGAGAAGTGGGGTCGGCTCTCCTTCCCCCGCAGGCACGCCCCCATATTTTACTCCCTTCACCCCCCTAGAAGTCGCTCGAATCCCGTCCCATTGAACTTGGGCGAAGGTGAAGTACCGCGGCTCTCGTCGGTCTCGTTCCCCCTTCGGTGCCGCGATGCGGGTTGTGCTCTTCTCCGTGGAAATGACGGGTTCACGCTGACTCACCACCCACACGGAAGGGTATTCGTCCAATCGGGTCTTCAAGGAAAAAAAGAGAGACGTGTGTATGTGATATACAGTATACTGAGTTATATATATATATATATATATATATATATATATATATAGAGAGAGAGAGAGAGAGAGAGAGGAGAGAGAAGAGAGAGAGAGAGAGAGAATTAATTGATCAATTAACTACCGTCAAATTATAAAATGTAAAATTAATAAAAAAACCAAAAAACTAAAATAATGAAATACAAAAATACGAAAAAAAAAAGAAAAACCTACAACCAATTGAAATAAAATAAGAAATTCATTCATTCTTCTTATAAGACCTCGTTAGCTCAGGCATCAAGTCGTACATCATTAACATGATTCATTATTGCACACTATCTTGCTGCATCTATTCTCAATTGAAAATAAATTATTGATCTAATTGCATCAATGTCATTTATATTCAATAAAGAAATACTATAATTTTTCTTTAAAGCAGACATCATTTACAATTTTTTATGTTTTGTTCCTATCTGCAAAACTTATGAAAATAAAATGTCACGCTGAAGTACTTCTGTGTCCAAGTTTTTGAACATAATTCAAAATGAGGTCGAAAGTCACGAGCTGATCTACATCACAAATGGCATGACTGCTCTCACGAGCTCAAATACCTTCATTATAGTCAATACTAAATTGAGTAAACATTTACTGCATACCACTGAATCAATTCCACAGATCAGCCTTATACGTAACCCCACCCCACCCCCACCCCCACCCCCACCCCCACCCTAATAAAACACCCGAAAAAGTTACATCATTTCGATCAGATTAAAATCCTTAAAAAACAAAAAATGATCACGAAAACTTTTCTCGCTCTCGTAATATTTTTAAGATAACCATAAATATTTCTTGAATCAATTGCCATTAGCTCATTATTATTATTATTATTATTATTATTAGTAGTATAGTAGTAGTAGTAGTAGTATTTAAATAAAAGCGATGGTCATGTAAAGTTACGTCAGATGTAGGCTTAAAAACCAACAGTTTTGTCAGTGTTAAAAACTAACTTCAGGTTTTTATTCAATTCAAAAAGTATGATCTCTAAGGCCAGCCGCACGCAGGATCGTCTTGCGACTCACGACTGACGACTTGGGTCGTGACGACTCGAGTCGCGTGTGATTCTACATTGACAGAATGGGAGCCCCACACACTGCAGCGACCGCGACGCGATTCTGGGGAATCAGTCGTGAGTCGTGAGTCGCGAGACGATCTTGCGTGCGGCCGGCCTTAGTCCGTAATAAAAAGACAATGTCATCCGCATGCGCTAGAATACTGCAGTAGACAATATATAATTTAAATAAATAAGTAAATACGAGCGCGGTTGCTCAGTGGGTAACACCCTTTTCCCTTTGGCGAAGTGAAGACACCGGTCGGGGGTTCGACTCCCGATGGTGCTGGTAATAAAGATCGAGGAGTTAGCACAATGGGCCGCATTGGTCTGTCTTCAGCGCTGCGCCAGTTTCTCGCCCTCCTGACGAGTTATTAACTATAATAACCTACAACGTTCTTTACGCGAAGTGACGGCAGATTATTAACACAATTTAAATACAGCAGCAGAGATAATAAAGCTTCACCCTGCATGACTCCATTTTCCGCGTAACGAGTGTATGAGGAAGCAGATTTGAACTTTACACGCACTTCCAGGTTGTCATATAAAAAAGGTAAACTATTAATAAAAACTGAAAGGGATGCCCCCGTTTCCCACATGTTCTAAAAACAATATTCCATTAAAAACTTTAACAAATCAGACATCAAATAAAACATGAGAATTTTTAGAAGTGTTAAGACCAGACACTTTAAAACAAGGGTTTCCAAAGTGTGTCTTACTGGCCAAATGTGTCCCTCGAGTTGACTCTGTGTCCCGAAGCCCAGTAGAATTAATACAAAACGAGAGTGAAGTTATAACTTATTCACAAGTTGGTCAAAGATGCCGTAATTTATAAAAAATATAAAATCCAGTCTAATTTATATAAAAAATGTGAATATACTGTATATATTCAAAAAATAACTACCTGAATTAAAATACAGGGATACCTCTTTGAAATGGCCTTTCACGAGCAAAATTTTGAAAACCCCGTTTTAAAAACTTCAATAGATAGATAAAAAGAGAGATAGAAGCACGTCCCTGCTGCAATACAGTAACAAAAATGGCGTTACCTGTTGTTGGCTGTCGAGGGAGAAAGAGCGCTGCCTCTGGATCGTCTTCTCGCTCGATCGGATAATGGCCGAATGGCGCCTCTTGTACGTGGGTCGATCCTTCCGGTCCGTCCGCTTCTCCTCCACTTCCGGCACCCACGACACCCGCCTCGTCACCGCCTCCTTCCGTACTTCGGAGGGGGTTTTTGAAGGAGCGTCGGTAGGAGCGGTGGAAGGGGTTGGAGTGGGAACGGGAACGGGTATGGGAACGGGTATGGGAACGGGTATGGGTGCGGGAGCAGGCACGACAAAACCTTTCGTGGACGCTTCTTTCGACGCTTCATCTCTAGTATCGATTTCCACGGGTTGAATCTGCTGCTGACGGTGAAGGACGGGACGCAGTCGAGAATCGTTATCGTGTGGCCCCCTCGGAGGGGAAGGGGGAGGTTTGAATCCCTTTTCTGCTTGTACAGTGGGTGAGAGGGGCCGAGGGGAAACAGAACGAGGGGAGCACCGTGGTGAGAGCCTGGGGGAAGGAGACCTCCCCATGGGGTGGGTGGCGAGCAGGGAACGTCTGTCCATCCCAGTAGGCGAGTGTTTTGGTGTAGGTTTAGAAGCTTTCTGGAGAATTGACCCCTCAGTCTGTCCGCCCACAATGCCCCCACGATTCGGTTCTACTCCATACTTGAGAAGGAGTCTGACAACATCAGAAGCGCCGCTGTCCACCGCCAAATGGAGGGCGTTGGTGAAGACTGCCAGAGGAGATACGGAAGGAGTATCCGTCTCCTCACTGCTGACGATGCTTCCTCGGTTCCCTTCGTACCTTCGAAAAGCGAAAAAAAAAAAAAACGAGCATTAAGCAGTGTTTCTCACTCACAATAGAAAACGGATGCATTGCATCCACACGCACTACCGGAAATGGATTTTCACAATGGGTGTAGAAACTTGCGTAAACTATTAGGTTTTCACTAGAGACTGATCCCTTTAGTAATTTAATTTAAGTCATATACATAAATATAACGATTACTGAGCAATTCTAACCTTTAAAGAATCTAATTCATTTCGATAACAAACTAAAAATCTCCACTGTTCCGATTCCAGTTATAATTCCCCGAGAATCAATTTCACTTCCGACAGAAATTGAATCTTATTCCTCTCTCGCAATTCCGGGAATAAAACCTTTATATGACAATTGCATTCGAATGTGAATTTAAATTTTCCACTTAGAGAAAAGATGTTTTGATCGCGGGATATTTTATTAAGGGGAATATTACAATAAAACGATATTAATGTATATTTTGGCCCGGATAATTTCACTACCTCGCGTAAAAAATATGTAATAATCTATTTCGTTGGAAAATATTTCAAAAGTTTAATATTTATGTTTAGGTAAAAATACTAAACTTTTTTCCCACTTCACTTTAGGATTCGAAGTCACGAAATTTCATTTACTTAAACTCAACTTGGTATCTTTTTTTTTTTAAATTCTATGATATCGATACCAATCTTTAAATGAATCTCCAGTTCTATTTTCCTCGAGACCTTTTATTTAATGTTTCAACTCGGGACGAATGATAGAATTAACCTTTATTAACCTTTATTAATAATAATAAAATAAATGAATTTTTTCAATTTTCAATGACATGAATAATTGTGAAGCTCGACTATTTATTTTATTTAATTTGGCCCTTAAGATATGATAATAAAAACCCACTCTAATAGAGAGTTTATTTCCACAACAGTTTCCATTATCATATTTTGACTTTCACGTAGAAAAAAGAGAAGTTTTTTGCATTGCCCTTAAGCTTTAGGCTTTAGGCTATTAATTAATACTAATAAATATAAATAGTAAATAAGTAAATAAGTATTATGAATAGTTAAAACATGTATTACAATATTATACAATATTAATGGACAATATTAAACAATATTAGTGGACATCAATCCTAGATTTTTGTTAGTATGCCATTATTAATCGGGATTTCAATTTGGTTTTAAACAAATTTACATTAACAATATTTTTTATATCGGCATGCAAGTCATTCCATAGTTTCAATCCAATGAAAATGGGTAGTTTTTGAGATGAAGACATTCTAAATTGAGGTAAAACAAGCTTTGATCTATTTCTGGTCCGATACGAGTGAATTTTTTGATGAGTTACAAAATATCTATTTACCCATTGCAAATTAATGATTTTGTTCTTACACTCGTAAATAAAAATAAAATGTGCCAGTTTGGTTATATCGTTGAGCTTTAGTAGGTTTAGCTCTTTAAATAATGCGCTAGAGTGATCAAGGAAATCAGCATCAGATAATAACCTTATTGCTCGTTTTTGGATGACAAAGCTACCATTTAATGCGTTGTTAGCAGAGTTTCCCCAAACAAGGGTGCAGTATGTTATATAAGAAGAACAAGAGTATGATAAAGAGTCAACAAAACTTGTTTAGGGACTACATTTCTAAGCTTAAACATTATAGCAACGCTCCTTGAAATCTTTTTCGCGATATAATTTACATGATCACTTCATTGCAAATTCTTATCTAGCATTACACCAAGAAATTTTGTTACAGTACACTCCTTTATGGCGACTTCATGATCTGACTTATCTTCAGTTGAAGTTGTGTTTCGGAAAACAGAGTACAGCGCGATTCTTCAGTTACACTATATACTTTCAAAGAATAAATAAAATCAATGTACTAAATTACGTTCATGAAACTTGATACGTTTATTGCGGAAGGATAATTTTATTATATTTTTACGGGTACATAAGCGAAATACGTAGGCGAATCCGGACAGTGTAATTTCTTATCACGTCCTCCAGCGTTTGTTTCTTTGGTCCAATCTTTAATGACACGACTGTGGACCAAAATGTTTACCGCCACATCCTCCAAGAACAGTTCATCCTACTTGTCATGACTGAGACGATGATATAGATAGAGTTTGGTTTCGGCAGGAACCACCCATCATACAGCAAATGTAATTCTGGATATTTTGCGCGAAGCCTTTGGCTTGAAAGTCGTTGTCTAAGGGGTAAACCCTCCACCCTCACCCTTCAGGACTTGACTAAAAGCCCCGCAATTTTTTCTCATGAGGATCTCTACAGGGCTGGATCTTCGAAGAAAATCGCGGGACATCCTTACCGAAACGTTAGCGGCCATGATAAGAAATTACACTTTCAGGATTCATCAGGTAATTTGGCTAAGAAAAGGACACACTAAACACGTGTGTCTGTCCAAAAGAAAACATCCTCCCATCCTTCCACAATAATCTTTGAAAGCCATACAACTAATCAGCAAACTTAACGCTGCTCAACGTATTTCTTAAAATTACGAATAACATTTTAACCCAAGACAAGACGAATAATCTTGTGGTGGAAACTTAGACACGTAACGGACAAATCAAACTGATATTAAAACGTGGAAGTGTAACAGTCGCCATCTTCAAAATCGTTATACTTAATCTACAAATAATTCGACTGCTGAAGACTCATTGTAGTTCAAAGCCAGATTAGGTGATGATAATCAAGGTCAGAGGAAATTATATCAAGTTTATTGGCTTAAAACACGCGATCATAGCAAAATATACCTCCATCTAACATCCAAAGCTCGTGTTTCTTCATCCGACACACACACACACACACACACACCTAGCATGCAGACCCTTAGAATCAATCTTGGCGTGTAAACACATTGCCTCCAACTTTTCCCCATACAATTGTATTTACTCCAAATTGGCTGAGCGAAAGAACGCGATGCAAGAAAAAGGAATTTAAATTGGATTTAATTTTCTTGTTCCATTTCCGTTAATGCCTTTCTCCATTTGAGAAACGATTTCAAACATAGACAAAGTGCGCCTCAAAAATAGCAAGTGATTATTCCCACCAACTTTTAATAATTATTCCAGCTTATACTATATATATATATATATACCTTTCAACTTTTCAAAGATTCCGTGCGATGATTCCTCATTTCACAAGGTCAAGCTTGTCGCCCCTCCTCTCGAGTTGGCCTGGTGAAGTAGTGAGTTGGTTTCTTGTACTCTCCACCTCACATAGCCAGGTACGCCCGGCTCATCGGGGATTGTTCTAAGCCAGGCGTCTAATCTTCTTTTGAAGATGTCCACTGCAACGCCATTCGTGTTTCTTAGGTCTTTGGGCAGCTGATTAAACAGTTTTGGTCCTCTCACAACAAAACTATTTTCTTTCAGGGTTAAGGATGTTCACTGTCTAGCCTTCAATTTCGGAACACAACACAATCTTCCTTTTCTACTTTCCACTGTTGTTTGGGGAGTTACAGGGTTCAGAGTAAGATTAGGGACTAGTTTCTCCATTATTTTCCAAGTGTAAATAATGGTGTATCTCTCTCTTCTCCTTTCCAATGAATATAGGTTTAATTCGCGTAATCTTTCCCAGTAATTTAGTTCTTTGCACCCATTGATCTTGGCTGTGAAGCTTCTCTGAATCCCTTCTAGCTGTCTGATTCTTCTTTTTTATATAGGCATGTTGGGACTGAGCAGTATTGCAATTTGGGTATGATCAGTATTTTCAGTAGAGGAATCATTATATTCCTATCGTTTCGTTTAAAGGTTCTCAGTATCTGCCCAGTTATTCTCTTTGCTCTGTTTACTGCTATCTTATTTTGTGTTTCAAATTTCGTATCATCAGTCATTACAACCCCTAAATCTTTTGCTCTAGAATTTCTCTGAATTTCCTGTCCATTTGGGGTATAATAATTCCATGGATTTTAGGTCTTCTCTTTTTCCGTACTGTAACAGCTGAAATTTGTCAGTGTTAAACTTTATATTGTCTTCCGTCCACTTATAGATTCTGTTCATGTCGGTTTGTAGAGATCCTGTATCTTCTGGGTTTCTTATTTTTCTACTGATCTTTGTGTCATCGGCAAAGGATGTTACTGTGCTGTCTTTGGTAACGTCCTCATCTATGTCAGTTAGCATGATTATGAAGAGCAGTGGAGCTAATACTGTTCCTTGTGGTCCTGAGCTGAGGACCTCTGATTCTGATGAAGATACTCCTTGTACTGTAACGACTTGCCGCAGTTCACTAAGGAAATTATATGTCCATTTCCCTACTTTTCCTATTATTCCCATATATTTCAGTTTATGTATTATGATTCCATGATCACACTTGTCGAACGCTTGGCAAAGTCTGCGTATATTACATCATAGTTTTCATTACTTTCAATTGCATCAATAATGTTGTTGTAGTGCTCTATTAGTTGTGCTAGGCATGATCTGCCTAACCGAAACTCATGTTGGTTATCATTGAAATTTTTGTGAATTTCCAAATAGCCATAGATTTTCTGTCTAACTATTATTTCAAATATTTTAGTGAGATGAGATGTAAGCGACACTGGCCTATAATTTTTAGCCTCGGATCGATTTCCTCCTTTATATATTGGGACTACTGTATGTTCGCGCTCTGAGTGTGCTTTTAGTTTCCCTATAGCTTGTGTAATATCATCTGTCGTAAAGTCGAAGTCCGTTATACTTTCCCCTTGTAGTTCTTCTTCAAAGAACGCGTTTCTATCGCATATCAGTTTGTCAGTTTTTGGGATACTGTAAAATGATTCGTACTGAGCTCTTAATATTTCAGATACTTCTGTTAGATCTTCAGATAAAGCACTGTTCTCGTTTTTCAGAGGTCCGATAGTCGCATGGTTTTTCGACTTCCTTTTTGCAAAATTATAGAAGTACTTTGAGTTAGCCTTTATAGCTTCTATAGCATCGTCGTCTTTTTCTGTATGTTCTCGATTAGTTCCTGTATGACGTCATCGATACTCTGTAGTTTATCATTTAATATTTTCCTGATGTTATCATCTTATCTTTACAGTTACTAAATTTTGCACTCTCTCTCTCTCTCTCTCTCTCTCTCTCAACGAGAGGGTACAAGACTTGTGCGTTCCGCTGGGCGTCAAGTTTATTGACCCCTTCGATGCATTTTCGGGTAGGTGGGACCTTTACCAGAGGGATGGTGTCCACCTCAATAACAAGGGTAAAGGTGTGCTAGGCGCGCTGCTCGACCGGCACCTATACAGAATGGTGAGGTCGAGTCCGGGGAGAGATGATGGGCCCCCACCGGGGAGAGATGAGGATGAGCCGGTGGCGGACGTACCTTCAACTGAAGAGTGCGTCGAAGTACAGGTGGGTGACCCTCCTCCTACGTTGGAGGGGGCTCAGTCTCCTGCGGAAGTTGCCCCCTCGTTAGTGAGGGGCTCTTCAACTCCCGACAGCCCTGGCTGTTCGGGAAACGGGTCGTGCTAGGGGGCGGTCAGAATAGGGAAGGCTCCCTCCGTGCAATGCTTTTTAATGCTAGGTCAATTAGGAACAAGTTTTGCGAGCTACGGGCGCTCTTAGCATCAGAATACCAGGATATCGTTGCTATCACCGAGTCCTGGATTCATACTGATCGTAGGGACTACGTTGGGGAGTTCGAAATTCCCGGGTATAGAATGTTTCGCAAAGACCGCACCCGTGGGGAGGGGGGTGGGGTACTAATATACGTCAGAGACACGTTGAGTCCGGTTGACTGCCAGTTCCGGTCGGAACGGGAGCTGCTTGGCGTCGATCTGAACGTGGGAGGGACGAACTATAGGTTAATCTTGGTGTACAGACCTCCGCATCTCCTCCTCGAGGAGGATACAGCCCTGTACACCGAACTCAGTAGCCTGCTAGGGGATAGGGTGTGTGTAGTTTTAGGAGACTTCAACTGTCGCGGCATAAAGTGGGAAAACAGGACTGCCGATGCTGAAGGGAGGAGGCTAGTTGACTTTGCTGATGAGAACTTCCTCACTCAGTGGGTCAACGAGCCTACACGAGGCGAAAGCGTTCTAGACTTAGTGTTCATGACCGAAGACAACCTCGTCACTGGCCTCACCGTTGACGAATCGTTGGGCGGGAGTGATCACAGTCTTATTAGGTTCCGTGTGTGCGTCCCTCGGGTGAAACATAGTAACTCGAGAGGCAGTAAGCTCGATCTCCGGCGGGCGAACTTTGTTAGCCTCAGGGATAGCGTAGGAGATATAGGGTTAGAGGTCGGCGGCGATGTTGAGGGAGTGTGGAGTGCATTCCGGGACGAGTTTATGGTGCTGCAGTCTGCTGCCATACCCTCAAAACCGGTCACCCCTGCTTCAACGTAGCCTAAGTGGTTCAATCGTGACATTGCTTCGGCTATCCGAAATAGGAAAGTAGCGTATAGGAGGGCGAAGGCCAATCGTTCCCATGAGAACACTTTAGCGTATGTCCGCCTGTGTAGGGAAGTGAAGGCGAAGGTTAGGCTAGCGAAACGTAACGAAGAACTACGGGTGGCAAGCCTCTGCAAGGGGACCCCTAAGGAGTTCTTCAGTTATGTTAATAGTAGAAAGCCCATTAGAAGCATGATAGGTCCGTTAAAGGACGGAAGCGGCGTTCTGCGGACCTCGGACGCGGACATTGCCAATGTGCTTAATGAGTACTTTGCGGGAGTGTTCACCAGGGAGGACACCCGCATCATCCCCGAGCCAGGTGTGAGGCACGAAGGTGCTGGCCTGGATAATGTTCGATGTACCGCGACAGTCGTTGCCGATAGAATAGACAAACTGAGCGCGTTTAAGGCTCCTGGGCCAGACCAGTTTCTCCCCAGAGTGTTGCGGGAGGTGCGCGACCAGGTGGATCCCCACCTGGCTACAGTCTTCAACAAATCGTTGGAGACGGGCCAGGTGCCTGGTGACTGAAGGGAAGCCAACGTGACCCCTATCTTTAAGAAAGGGGATCACGAAAGTCCAGGGAACTATCGTCCCATTAGTCTCACTTCAGTTGTAGGTAAATTATTAGAGGGGATAATAGCGGATAGGATCGTTGACCATTTGGATTCCCACAAGCTGCTTGGGGACTCCCAACATGGGTTTAGACGGCATAGGTCGTGTCTCACCAACTTGCTCGAGTTTTTCCACGTCATGTTGGGTGAGTACGATAAGAGTAGGGCGATTGATATACTTTATCTCGACTTTCAGAAAGCCTTTGATATGGTACCTCACCGCCGGCTAATGGCGAAAGTGCGCGCGCTGGGTATCGGTGGGGAAACAGGTAGGTGGCTTGAAAACTGGCTGAAGAATAGGCGGCAGAGGGTTGTAATTAAAGGTGCTAGTTCGGGTTGGGCCTCGGTCACTAGTGGGGTTCCTCAGGGTTCCGTTTTGGGGCCGCTGTTGTTTATCATTTACATAAATGATATCGACGGTGGCATCGTCAGTCGGATCGCCATATTCGCTGATGACACCAAGCTTGGGGCCAATGTTGGGACGCCCGAAGCGATCGAGGAACTGCGTGCGGACCTAGGTAGGATAGGAGAGTGGTCCGAAAAATGGCAAATGCCGTTTAACTTGGGTAAATGCAAAGTGATGCACATTGGCTACGCCAATCCCAAGTCGGACTACTCGATGTTGGGTAGTAATATCGAGGTGACTGATTTAGAAAAGGACTTGGGTGTGCTAATTAGCAGCGACCTTAAGTTTACGAAACAGTGCGTAGAGGTGGAAAAGAAAGCCCAGAAACTATTGGGTTATATCAGGAGGCAATTTCAGTTTCGGAACAAGGAGATTGTGCTCTCACTGTACAATTCCCTTGTTCGGCCGCACCTGGAGTATGCTGTGCAGTTCTGGTCGCCCACCCTCAGGAAAGATATTGAGAGGCTGGAGCGAGTGCAGGCGAGGGCCACAAAGTTAATCCCTTCCGTTAGGCATATGGGCTACAATCGACGGTTACGCGCCCTGAACTTGTTTTCGCTTGAAACTCGGAGGCTGCGCGGTCAACTGATCGAAGTCTTCAAGCTCTTACGCGGGTTCAACGATGTCGATTTTAGAAGTATGTTTAGTTTAAATGATAACCCAACTCGCAACAATGGTTGGAAGTTGGATTTGAAACGGTTTAGGACTAGTGTGTGTGGGAATTACTTTACGTATAAGATCTGTGACACATGGAACAGGTTACCTTCGGAAGTTGTGAACAGTTCCTCTGTGGATCAGTTCAAGAAAAGGGTAGACCAAATCTTGCACACTATTTGAGTGTGTAAAGACATTTAGGACCTCAGTCTGCGGAAATTTCTTTTCCTATAAAATAGTTAATATCTGGAACCAACTTCCCTCAGAGGTTGTTTCCAGTCAAAGTGTAAATCTGTTTAAAAATAGGCTAGACAAAGTACTGAACACACTCATAGTTTAAGATTAAAACCTCAGAAAACTCTGCAGGAGTTCGCTTGCTCGGTGTCTCTGTGAGCAAGCTAAATATAGTGCTATTTATATATTCTCCACTTTCCTGTAAAATTTCCTTGGCTACTTTTCCAGGGTCAAGGTATTTTCTTCAACCTTTTTCCGTACCTGCCTCTGGCAGGGAGGGAGCGGAGGGTGGGGAGAGAGCCTTCTACTTTTCTATCCAGTTTTCTACTACTGCTAGTATAGTTGAAAGAAAAATACAAAATTTTCCCTGGCACCCGTTGCCATTGGTACCTCCTCGGTATGGGCCGCAAGGCCTTTTGAGGTACTTCTTTTCCTTGTAACTCCTTGTAACTCTCTCTTTCTCGTGTGTGTGTGTGTCCTAAGAGTCTCCATATACACAATGGGAGGAGTTATATTAATCGATTAATTAATTCCATTAACGCGCTTTAAATTGAATGGGAACCATTTTGAACACTTACAAATGATAAGGTTCTATAAATAAATGTAATTCCCATCAGGTCACGAGTTTCGGTGTATTTTCCATTAGGTCTAGATTATCTTCGGAGAAAGTGTATGTAATTTGTAATTAAATTTCAAATTAGTATTCTTAATTGTATTGTCTATAAGCGGTTCTTTTACTTTTTTATAATCCCAAATTCAATGACCGAATCTTTTATCAACAGGTCACTAACTGAGAGCATTCACATCCAGGCCACCCACCGATCAATAACTTGATATCCGACAACTCGGACACTGGAGTATAGATATCCGGTGGATAAATTCTGCGGATATGTGGCTCAAATAAATATAAAGGATCCTGACCGGAATCTATTAAGTGGATTTCATCGGCAATAAAACAATTTTATTTTCTATTTTTAAATATAAATAAATTCCAGGGACATCCATTGTTATTGGTTTAAACCCAGAGTGATGTATTTGTAAGACTCTTTTCATATTCTTTCCTTTTTCCACGGGTGACATATGTAAAATTTCAGAAAAAAATTCCTATAGAACGTCTCTAAAAAGCCTAAAAAAATTACTAATTGGTGATTTTATTTTTCTTTGGATATTTTATTTTTTTTGATAATAGCAATAAAATTTCAGAAGCAAAACCCACTCACTACTGATTAGTAATTTCTTATGCTATTTAGAAATTTTGTTTCTAGGCGAACGTTTTTCCGAAACTCTCTACAGATCACTTTGTAACGCAGTATGAGCGAGTAGTTACCCCTCAGTAACGCCTGAGGCATAACCATGCGCTCGCTCACTCACTCACCGCGTTACAGTCATATATATATATATATGTTAGACATAGGTCACCTGCGGATAAAAAACAAGATTTTAAATATTTTTGCTCATAGTTCACTGTGGCTTTCAACCATCTAATTATAAGATACTTTAAATTTCGGGTAAACTTTACCCGTCAGTAAATTACCTCCCTTTGGTAAAACAAATGCGTCAACATCCATGCTGACAGCAAACATTACAAGCAAGAATGTGGATCTCAGAAAACTTTCGTTACTTCCGCGGAAATAATGGAAACAATGGGCAAGTGTAGCAATTTGTGCAGTAGCCATTAAACATGGGCTCCCCTCAGCGGGAAACAAAGCAAGATAAGAAACATGAGAATCAAAGGAAATGGAATATGGTAAAACAGCGTGAATGAAAAAGCCTGAAATAAATTGCAAAGAAATATGATGCTCTATCGCTTGAGTTTGTATCTGACAATGAGTTAAAAGGAGAAAATCAGCATTATATATATATATATATATTAGGGTGTTTCATAAATTAAAAGTTTGGAAAAATTTTAATCCACATGGATCCCCTTGTTCCATTTGCTGAGGAGACTGATAAACCGAAGTATTAATTCAATAGTTTAAAGTTTACGGGTCCCCAGTTTGATGCTCTGGCAGATCATAAACGGAAAAAATTAAACAAAAATCTGTCAATGAATTTTTATTCAACAAACGAGTACCATTTCACTACACATTTTCACAAAGATACAAAAAACATAACCACTTCTTGCGAATCATTTGTCCATGAAATCCTTCTTGGTTTTATTCGGGTATTTCGCCCTATGCTGCATCACAGTTTTGAGCAAATACTGCTTCTGCTCTTCGTTCTTCGTCAGAGAACAGTTGAACTCTTTGGTGAGCGCGATGATTTAGCCGCTGCAGCGTACGACATAGCTGAATCGCGGTACGAAATATTCAGCCGATCGTAGGTAGTCGTCACATCCTGTGAGATCAGATTCCTGCGTCGCTTCTTGGTATTTCCCTTGGAGGAGGATGGAAAAACTTCCACGGTTGGGTCAACGACATCTGAGTCAGTCTCTGACGAAGTTGAAATCACTAAAGCCCCCGTATCTTCTGTAGCTCCTTGTTCCTTCCTGGCCTTCTCCTGTTGTTCCTTAATCTTGTCCAGCCTCTTCCTTTTCCTAATCTCCTTATAGTGAAGCTTCATGTCAACAGGGCCCATGCTGCAGGAATTTGGATCTTCACGCTGCATGTCGAGAAAGTGGATGTCCTCCTGATTCTTCATCATTTCCTTAGCCTGTGAATGAGCAATGTCCATGATCTCCTTCGCTATTGCCTCCTTGAACATCGCCTCCTTCACTCGGAAGGACTCTGCTTTATGTGACTTGTGCTTCACAAGCCGGTCGTATTCCTTGAGAAGGGATTCCATCTTCCTCAAGGCCGAATCTCGACGCATCATGGGGATTCTCGCTCTCTCCCAAAATATGAGACAGGCATCCAGGCACAGGTTCAGGCATTTAGTACGTCCAAATTTTTGCTCCTTTTGGTGGTAAAAGTACTTTTTGAGTACTTGCAACTGAGTTGGAAGGCCACTTGATGTGATGTTCGCATCCGTCTGGCCAATAAGAAACACTTCTGTTTTCGCTCTGGTAGACACCTGGAAAAGAAAACAAACTAAATAATTCCACAGAAATAATTTCACATCGTAATTAATTTCATTAATTAAATAAAGAAAAGCAGTAACTGGGACTCGAACCAGTGTCATAGCCGTTTGGCGGCATCGCTCAAGTCGGCGTACACAGCACGCTATCCACTACACCATCTAGGGAGTGGATAGCGTGCTGTGTCCGCCGACTTGAGCGATGCCGCCAAACGGCTATGACACTGGTTCGAGTCCCAGTTACTGCTTTTCTTTATTTATAAAACTGATACGTGTACACTACGTTCTCTTTGACAATTCATTAATTAAATACATTTCAATACCGCAGTAAAATTACATTAATTAGTATCATAAATAATTACCAGCTTAGTTGTCCAATATGCAACAGACTAATTAATTTCATGTAATATTAATAATAAATATCACTACCACAGTAAAATGACAGAAATTAAATAATAATAAATTTCAATACCACAGTAAAATGAGATAATTAGTAGCATATATAATTACCTCCATAGTTGTCCAATAGGCTATACAACACGAACCGCTCAAGTGACGAAGAAAACCGTCTTCACTGCAGGCAGGCGAGAAATGAACTGACAAAAAGTCGTCAAAGTTGGGGACCTCTAAATGCAGCGCGATCTAATTCAAACTTGCACAAACGTGTTTTCTTGTTCTTTAGAATACGGAGAAACGTGTGGATTAAAACTCCAAGCTCATTTTTATTTTACCCTATAGGTATGAAACACCCTAATATATAATATATATATATATATATATATATATATATATATATATATATATATATATATATATATATATATATATATATATATATGCACCTCTGTGGTGTAGTGGTTAGCGTCGCTGACTACGAATCCATCGGCCCCGGGATCGAGCCCTGGTGGCCGGCAGCCGGCGCGCAGCAAAACCCAGCTGTTCATCCTTCCACATAATAAAGAAAGTGGTTGGTCGATAAATGGGCACCCTGGGTGGCCTAGACGCTGGGTTGTTGGTGGGCTGTGGTTTGGATTCCACCTTAAACTGTAGGGCTAAGGTGGAGTGAAAAGCTTGACCTTCGTCAGAATGAACAATTCGGGCGGAAGCTAACTAAAGGTATAACCAAAGGTTACCAAAGGTATATATATATATATATATATGTGTGTATATAGGATAATGCTCTTCAGGTCTTTATACGTGTCAACACACACACATACATTTGAAAAATATAATACATTACATTACAGCCCTAATTTCCTGAACCTCGAAGTGGGCTCCTCAAAGTCCCCTGATCTGGATCACCGCAAGAACCAAGGTACAGCCGCTACCCCAAAATCCATGTTTCATCTTCATACAAGGAAAAAGCAGCTTTCCCCAAAAGTAGTTAAACATTCGTACACCACAATACATCCGCCTTCACCAAACATCTTTCTTTCTCACCATTCTCATTACCTCCTCAACTCCCTACTTCGTTCAGAAACAACTTTCACACCATCAATGCACTTTTTAAGTTACATCTACCTTGCCATTCTGTCGTCTATCCCTTTTCCACCAAAAGCCCTTCACCCATCCTCTCTACATAATCAAAACAACTCAACAAACTCCTTCATCTCACCTCTTCGTTTCTCATTCTATCAATTATTCTTATTCTCGATACAGTATACATCTCAGACTATAAATTTTAACCGCTCTCATCCCATAGTCCTCTCACGTACATCCCATACAACAGTCTCATTCCCATACAATAAAGTTGGTATAGGTAAGCATTTCTTCATGTATTCCTCTTATGGCATTCATAGACAACTGTTTCTTCCATACCAACGCTCTCGAAGCACCATATAACTTCTTCTTGCTTGAATACTCTCATTCACTTAATTTTCACACGTACCATGTTTACTTACCACTTTCCAAATGCTCAAAATCATCCACAACATCCAATCTCATTCCATCTATAACTATTTGTCATCCTTTTCACCACAATTTAAGCACAAGATTTATGTAATTCACGTTTAATTACGAAAGTCATCATATATATATATATATATATTTTACAGTTGGTGTGTGAAACCAGTCATTTCATGCAATGCCCAAAGTTTCGCACATTTCACTTATTGTCTGTGACCAGTGGTGGGCACCGTTAACCAAAAAGTTAACTTCGATAACGATAATCCGTTAACCCCAATTTTTAACTCCGATAACGATAATCCGATAATTTTACTACAAAGTTAACGGAAGTTAACGATAATCCGTTAACGATAACTACTGTATTTCTTTACTAACATTTAAAAAAATCAAGGAAAAAAGCTTTAAAACCCAGAGAAAATGTTTATTTATGCAAAATCCAACAATAAATAGGTATTTAACTATTTTTATCAAGTTTTGCAACTTTTTTGCTTAATAACTTTTTTTTTATTTTTTAATAAAAAATGTACTGATTACATGTTTTGAAACCCTTGTAACCACTAACCATTAACTAAGTTTTAATTTACCAGAGAATTATTATAGCGGGAACTGAAAGGTAAAATTAAATTTTAGGCACATTTATTAAAGACTATGACACACTGTGCTGGTTGCCCTTCAGAAAGACCAACTTCTCAAAGTTAGGCCCAACTGCCAGTCTTGACCTCTTGGGCCTCAGGATGTCCTTGCCGAGAGAGAAGAGCCGTTCCACTGCGGCAGAGGACGGAATTGGCAGACTGAAGTTATGGCGATTTGAATTCATTCGCGGAGCGGTGATCTTCCGTGAATGACTCCTCGCAGTTAACGTGTTAACGGACTTTAACAGACTAAATATCGAGTTATCGGAAGTTAACTGGTCCGATAACGATAAATGGAAATTAACTTCCGTTAATAGTCCGTTAAAAAAAGTTAAATTCGTTAATTAACTGTTATCGGATTAACGCTTTAGTGCCCAACACTGTCTGTGACCCTCAATTCCTCACTGAAGGTTAAATTAGGTTAGTAGTATGTAATGTTTGTGATTAAGGGTCACAGGCATTAGCTACATGAAATGCCCGGTTTCACACACTGAGTTTAACATATATATATATATATATATATATATATATATATATATATATATATATATATATATAATATATATATATATATACAGTATATATATACCGGTTGATTTATAAAAAATATTAATTCGTGTCCCTAATTCTACTTTCCTTACTGCAAACTCGTTACATACCTTTCTGAAGAAAAGTAATTCTTTCTGGAGGATTGGAGTTCCCCTTCCTGCATTGCCATACGACTCATCATACTGACGGAGTTGTCGTGCGAACTGCCGGCGGGGTCAACCTGCAAGGAGAGCACAGTTACATCGCTGAACCCAATCTCAAAATAATTTACATGTTTTAACTGCATATATATGAGTACAAAAGCGCAGCGGGAGAAGGGAATAAGCGACAAAATCGGCGAAAAGCGTTTTCTGTTTGAAAAGACAGCTTATTCTCCCTCTATCAACTCCAATTAATAGATATCCTATTTTGTGAGAGGAAACATTGTTTTCACTCACAAAATGAGATATCTGCCAATTGGAGGTGATAGAAGGAATAATAAGCTGTCTTTTCAAAACAGAAAACTCATTTCGCCGAATCTGTCGTTTACCCCTTTTCCCACTGTGCTACTCGTATGTCCCATAGTAAAAATTTCTTATCCAAAAGAGTTTGTTCATGACGAATTACTTCTCTATGTTAAATCAAAATTCCTCAGTCACGTCATCGCAGTTGCAGTTCTCTTTTTTTTATGTATTGTATCTCAATCATGTAATCTCATGCAATCATTGCACGCGATACATACATGAAAATATATATACATCGCATAAATTCTTTGTTCCCCCATCTCCGTGGAATTTTATCCGTAACGCAGACGACATTCCACAGTTCAGCATCACGCATTTATAAGAATGCATTTTCTCCCGTTTGTTTAATTATATTTTACTAAAACCCTTTTACTATTCCTATAGGTAAAACGTAATTGTCTCAACCTCTTTACCGCCCTTCTTCTCTTATCCCGACCTAGTTACAGTCTAAATTTCAGCCTCCTCTGATCGTTATTTAACTTATTATAAAAATCACTTAAATTGTTTCCCTCAACCATAAAATTCACGTGCACTTTATATTTCCCTTTCCAACTAAATCCTTTTGTAGGGAACTTAACTTCACCCTAATGCTCGCTATTCCGGCGCCTCCAGGCTGTACAATTATGCTAAATTATCAAAAGAAAAATCCGGACTCCTCAGAAACTATTTCAATTCTTACTGGCTTACCCCCGAAAGTTTCCCCCCACCCCGAATGAAAATTTTCCAATTACGATTGTAATTTAAACATATTTCCGCCCAATTCTTAATGTAGTGTATTGTCACAGGCGCTTACGTTAAGTCGCCTACCCCGAGGTTATTTAAACCCTGGGAGCGTCAACGACGAGGTTCTTTGCTCTTCCCCGGTGCTTTATCAATGTAGGCTCCATGATCGATTGCTTAGTGACCGTACATCATCTTAGAAATTATTTTTCATGAAACGGACATTTTATGTGACTTGAAAAGTGGACGCTCAATTTTGCCAGTTGAGGTTTAAGTTTTAGTTTTTGGTTAAAAATACAATAGTTACTCCCTTTTTCTTTGATGTATTCAATCCGACGTGAATACAACGAGTCTTTTGCTTATATGGATCCTATCTGCTTTGCAGATAGCTGGTGAGGGAAGCTATAATTTGGGGCCTCTTTGCGAGTGACCCGTTGCCCACGTCGGGCTAACATCATGAAAAAGAAAAAAGAATAGTGTTTGTCATTTACCATTACTTATTCGGACTATAGTGGATTTAATTTTCCCAGAAGAGTTCCTTGTTCCATGCACGGTCTGTGTTTAACATATAAGTTTCTCAGGGGACCATACTGAGTTTGTGTGTGTGTGTATATATATATATATATATACAGGGCGTCCCAAAAAAATGTATACACACTTTAAATAATTATAAAGGCAGTGTTTATTAAAATACATTTCATTTTCAAAATGTAATAGAATCTACAGACATTATTTAATTGTTTTGTCAACGCCTGTTTTCAAACTGACGTCCGTTCTGGTCCAGGCACTGCTGATAACGCGAAGCACTGGAATCGCAAACATCACGAAACATTTCGTTTTGTATTTGTGTGCATTCTCGTTCAATGGCTGCTCTCAATTCAGCGACTGTTGCAGGTTTTATAGCGTAGACTTTGTCTTTTAAGTATCCCCATAAAAAAAGTCTAGTGGTGTGAGGTCTGGTGAACGCGGAGGGTATTCTACGAAACCCCTTCGTCCAATCCACATCCACATCGTGCCAAGTACCACTCGCAATACTCCACTCTTCGGTCCGGATCATCATCATCTTCATTAATAGCATGGACTAATCTTGGAATGTAACTTTTCCATTGACAGCGCTTCAAAATGCGTTGGACAGACGATTCTGAAATTCCTACCTCACGACTCGCTTGCCGCACAGATTTTCTTGGACTTTGGTGATACGTTTCCAGTACTCTTTCTTGCTTTGTGGGGCTTGTCGATGTCCGTGGTCTTCCGGACCGCTTCTTGTGGACATTCTGAACAGTTCCATCGGCTTCAAACTTATCTCTAATTCGAGTGATGGTAAGTCGCGTTGGTGGATCTGTTTGAAACTCCCTCCTAAACTGTCTTTGCACTTCAACTGCGTTTTCACACTTCCAGTAGCATTTTAGAATGAATTTCCTTTGTTCAAAGCTTAGTCTGACTGCCATTATTAATTCTAATGGGTTTAACTTGGAAAGAAAGAAACATCAATTGAGCTATCAGCTGTTAAAGTGTGTATACATTTTTTTGGGAGAGAGAGATGATTCAAGCGTCTCAAAACGCTATTTTGACTCGTATTCCGGGAACAATATTATAGCGAAATATTATTATTATTATTATTATAATAATAATTACGAAACTGTAAATATTACAAAAGCGAAATCAATTAAAAACGAATAAAAACTATCCTTCAAAAATTGGAGTAAAATATGAGAAATAAAACCTTGAAATTTAATTAAAACTTTTTATTAATGGCAAGGGTACAATGAAAAAGAAGCTATGTTTTCATTTTCTCGGGTATACCTCTCCCACAGGCCAGAATCTAAAGGGGAGGGGGAGAGGCAGGATGGGGTACTGCCATTTATAATCAATTATATTAGAGGGCTCTCAAACCCCAGTCTTTTCGAGAGCGATACGCACATACGTACAAACGAGACTCGGAGATGAAAATACATATTTCCTAAGTTGCCCTTCTTATTAAAAGAATATCCCCTTTATTTTTATCTTATTAGCAAATATGGTTAATGTATGTTAACATTTTGGAGAAAAACTTTTGGAGGGCGGAAATAATCACGTAACAGGAAAGGGAAAATACAGAAAGTAAAAAAAAAATTCATCGAATGAATTTTTTTTAATTTGTTCCATTCTATACAAAACTGATGAAATTTCTGTTTCTTTAAAAAGAGATTCCATGGATTTCATATTGTGTGTATACGTAAGGTTATCTTATATGCATTTGTTAAGAGGAATCATTTAGTCAGAGGACCACTTCCATCGAAATCCTATAAACATGAAAAAAAAATCTTTCTTAAATGAGATATCAAAGATGAGGCTTCATCTTTCCTTAAGTGGACAGTGTATATATATATATATATATATATATATAATTCAAGGACGGATCCAGGGGGAAGGTGCAGGGGGCCACTACAGCAACGGCAGAGCGATCATTCTCTACAATGAGGCGTTTGAAGACCTATTTAAGGAATACGAGGAATGATCAAAAAGTATCGATAATTTCATTGCTACGGACAAATGAATGCAAATAAGAAATAACCGTTTATATATGTGAGTCTTCCTGCCCTCTGGCGTCTGCTGTCTGAAGTAAAATCTGCTACCATGAGTCAGTAGTTGGTTGGAGCGCTTAAAAGGAGGGTGTGTTTTTGAAGTACATATAAATCTTTGAAATGGAACAACGCGCGTTCGGAGACGAACGAAATTATTAAAACAGGTTTTGGAAATGATGCGCTCAGTGTAGCTAACGTTTACAAATGGCACAAAAAGTTTAAAAATGGAGAAACATCGCTTGAAGACAAGGAACGTAGTGGCGCCCTTCCACTTCTCCTACGGATGAAAATGTCCAACAGATTCGATTTCTGGTACGAGCAAATGTTTCTCCATTTTTAACCTTTTTGTGCCACCTGTAAACGTTAGCTACACTGAGAGCATCATTTCCAAAAGCTGCTTTAATCATTTCGTTCGTTTCCGAAGGCGCGTTGTTCCATTTCAGAGATTTATACGTACTGCAAAAGCACACCCTCCTTTTAAGCGCTCCAACCAACTACTGACTCATGGTAGCAGATTTTGCTTCAGACTGCAGATGCCAGAGGGCAGGAAGACTCGCATATGTAAACGGTTATTTCTTACTTGCATTCATTTGTCCGTAGCAATAAAATTATCGATACTTTTTATCACTCCTCGTACAATGAACGAGGAACAATTAGATGGATTAGCATCAATGAGCATACACCAAAACTTTTCCTTTGATGTTGATGATATTATGGATAAATTTACTGAAAAAACCCCCTTTAAATTATTGTTCTAACTTTACCTGTTTCACCGTCATGATTTGTATATAGTATATACTGTACTGTACTATACTTAGTGTTTTGCATTTTTGCCTTCAATACAGTAAATATACTGTATTTTAATATATATTATATACATTATATACTGTATATATGAAAAATATATTGTATACTGTATATTTCTGAGCATTATAACAAGACTTCATATATTTCTTAGAACGCTTACTATTTTATTCCCTAAGTTAAGTTAAAAAAACATGAAACCACTACCAACTTGGTCAACACCCCCCTAGCTGAAGGTTTAGGATTCCCTACGCTCGCCTTCTTGCCGCGCCACCCACGAAAAAAAACCTGGATCCGCCCTTGGTGTGTGTATATATATATATATATATATATATATATATAAAATATATATACTACGGATCACCAATTTGATGTGGCCAAGCAAGTAGGCTTACTATAATTTATGAATTAAATTGAAATGAATAATTAGGCCTACAGCCCAAACAAACAATATTTAATAAGGAGAGAGAAATTACTTTGTTGTTTTGTGTTTAATTAGGAAAATAAATGAATTATTTGTTCACAGTGATTAACAATTCTATAACGGTAGTTATACTATGTTAAAGATGACTTCTTATTAGCAATAAGAAATGGTTATACAGACTAATTGTTAAGCAATGAGATATGCAGAGGTGAACACAGAATAAGTAATTAAGCCAATAATAACTGAAATAATGAAAGTACGGTATGGTATAGTAAATGGATTAGGTCGGTAAAAATGAAATGCATAAAAGACCACATAAACAATCGGATGCAAAATAAGTAAGTTATATGAATGCACACAATAACAAGGTGATACAAAACTACGGTATTGGTACAATACTTGAATAGGCCTACTGCGGTCTTAACGGGAGAGTTAGTTTGAACGGTATTGAAGGTACTTTTTAGGGCCTACGCGATTAGGCTGAGTTTGTGGACTTTTCAGCTTTGAATCCTGGATAGTCTAGCACAGTGTTTTTCATGGTTTTTTAAGGGAGCCACTTCTTCAGAACATACACACTAAAAGAACCGCATATATATAATATATATATATAGCTCATCAGCTGTTCTTTTGTGATGACGATCCTATATAAATTGAATATATCCAAATTTCTCTCTCATTCCATGCCTCGAAAACCGCCACTTAGGCCATCACGAGCCGCGCAATGAGTACCACTGGTCTAGCACGACGTAACAAACCATTGTAGGCCGAGTGAGGGCCGACAAGAGGTTACCGACGTGATTTCGACGTGGATAACTCTGGAGACTGAAGAAACGTACGTGAAGGTTTACCGTATTGCGTTTCGCCGTAGATAACTCTGAAGACTGTTGGCCTACCAGGAGGAGGATGTGCTGAGGGCTGAGTTTAGTGAACTACGGCTTATATAGGCTCGGAAGACGCTAACTTTTTGCGGGCCTTTTGGGAGAAGACAAGCATCCTTTTGTTTCTCTCTCCTTGAAAATCACGTGTTTTTCGATTTCTGATGCTTTCCGGATGTTTGCGGACGTGAGGAAAGGAATTTTCGGTTGGTCTCTACATATATATTGTTATTTTACTGTTCTTAATCGTAACTTAAAAAACTGTATCATAATATCAGAGATGGGCAGTAATGTATTTGATAAATACTTAAATACGTATTTAAATATAATTTATTTAAATACTGTATTTATAAATACATTTTTTCAGGGTATATAAATGTGTATTTAAATACATACATTATTATTAATGTAAGTTTATTTTGTAATTATAAATACATATTTTCAAGCACATTTTTAAATACATTTTGCAAAAAATCATGGATTTTTTTCCATTATTGAGAGTATTTTAGTCTCATATTTTTTGTAAATCGAGAATTTCATTATTTTTGCTGTAACGGTTCCAAACTGTACTGTGTTATGTTTATTATGATTTATGTAGTCCCTTTTTCTGTTGCCTCTCTTTGGATTGCCTTTGTTGCGGATAAGAAGCCTCAAACTACTATAACAACAATAAACACTGAAAATGGAATGTATTTAGGATGTATTTAGATTATATTTAAATACATTTTTGAAGTAATGTACTTAGTATTAAATTACATTCCAGTTTACAGTAATGTATTTGGTATTTAAATAAAATTTGCGTGGTATTTAGTATTTAAGTTAATTTTAAAGTATTTATGCCCATTTCTGAATATTACTGTGGAAAAAAGAGAAAGTTAAGAAACTGGAATCAGTAGGACTCGAACACGCGCACCACGAGATATCGGAAGCCATCTCGGACTTAAGATCCTTCAAACTCGCTTTAGTGTTAGTAACGTCGGGTTATATTCTCGCACTAACCGCACGATATAAGATGTAAACTCAGGAGGAGCAATTTATTATGAAACGGAATGAGTCGGATTCGAATCGTGACGTTAAAGTTTAAAGTAAATTAATAATGATGATGATGATCAGTGAGGAGGATCAAAACCTGGCAGAGCGCTCAGACCAAATAAATGCGGCCCATTGCGCTAACTACTGGATTATTATTATTACTACCAGCACCATCGGCAGTCGAACCCCCCCGACCTGTGTTTTCATTCACTTACGGGTGCTAGTAAAGGTAAATTAAGTACAAGAAAAGATTAAATTGAATAAAGTAGAATAGGGGTTGGGCCAAATAGCGGAGTGTATATCTGACATGTAAATCGGGAAAGTACAACATAAAACGGGAAAGAGGAGAGTCGAAAGAAAGAAAATAAAAAAGGATAAAATATACTGAACTAAATTAACTTTTTTAAAACTGAAACTTCCCATTTCGCTTCTTGTCGACTTATGAAAGTCTCAATTCTTAAGAGAGAAAAATCTCTAACTATTCTTTTCTTCAGTTATAAATTTCGTAGTTTATGTTTATCGTAACTTCGAAATGAAAAAAAAAATCCATACATATAATTTATATACACATGTACTCTCTCTCACACACACACACGAGTTCATATATGAGGCGTCGCGAGTACAAGGGGCGAACTCGCCAAACCAGTTTTCAGATATACGAGTTTAAACTTTGTGACTATTGTGCACAAGGGGCACATAGTTCAAATACACGCATTGAAAATAACTACACTTTGAGGGTACGAAAGGAGTATTTGGCTATAACAAATTGTCTGTGATGGGGGGAGGGGGGGTTGAACTATTCATTCGTGGAACAATTGCAAAATTGCCAATGTGGCGAGTTCACCCCCCCCGTACTCGCGACACCGCCTCATATATATATATATATATATATATATATATTATATATATAATTGCAATAACCGAAGAAAATTTGAGAGAAATTAAAAACCGCAAGAAAATATAAAATCAGAACCAACTAACGTGTTCAGCCCATGTGATGGGTCCTTTTTCAATTCGGAAGAAAACAGAGCAGCCTAAGTGGTCATTGATCGGAATAAAAATAAATAAAAAACTAGAACAATGGTAAAATATTTAAAACGACAACCAACAAACTAAGGTGGCAAACTCTAGTAGTATGACCCAAAAGGAGAGTGCAATGCAATTGCAAATGTCGATCAGTGTTGCAAGGGGGAGGGGGGAATGTCGCAAGCGGTTATGCAACAAGGGGGAGGGGGGAATGTCGCAAGCGGTTATGCAACAAGGGGGAGGGGTTATCCCCCAAGCTGCAATGAAAGGTAACTCCCCCAGCAAGCTGGGGGTAAATATACAATCCTATACAAACGATGGAATATATGACAAAAAAATAGAAAATAATATCATAAGAATTACGAACGAAATATATATATATATATATATATAGATAGATATCTATCTATATATATCTATCATATATATATATCTATCTAATATATATATCTATCTATCTATCTATATCTATCTATCTATCTATATATATATATATATATATATATATAATAAATAAAAAATAATAATATACAAATCTGGACCTGTTCGAACTGTTCTTTCCGTCGAAGGTCAAACTTTTCACCCCACCTTAGACCTACGGTTTAATGGGGAATCTAGCACCCAAGCATTTTGTCATTCATCTCATACAAAATGCCTTCAAAACAGCGTTTCTTTTTATTCCAAAGACAAAAATACCCGAATTGTTCATTCCGTCGAAGTTCAAGCTTTTCATCCCACCCTATACCTACAGTTTCACGGGGAATCCGGACCTACCAAATTGTTCATTCCGTCGAAGGTCAAGCTTTTCACCCCACCCTAGACCTACGGTTTAACGGAGAATCCAGCACTCCAGCATCTTAACCACTAGGTCGCCCAGAATACCCATATTATCTACCAACCAATTGTGCGGAAGCTGGGTGTGCTACGCATCTAATAAAAGATACACAGGCCTCTCTACACTGCGCATTATTCCAACAACATGCGGAAGGATGATCGTTTACCGCGCGCCGGTTGCAATCGCGGGCCTTGAGCACGGACCCGATGCGGTTCTCGTTTTCGTACAATTTTTTTCATCCATACTAATCATTCTTTTGATTTGAGAAATCTATATTAAATTTCCCATATGCAAACTGATTTAATAATACGCAGTAGATATACTAAAAACGTATATTAAATTATTCTTATAGAATAACATTCAACAATCCTTTCTATACACTTTTTATAAAGAAAATCTCGCCAATTCAAAGTTAATTAACTTAATTTTTATAGAAAAACAAAGTAAAATACATTTACATTAAATTGTCTTCGCATCCACGTTACTTTATGCGAGATATGGAGCGGAGGCAGGTACATGCAAAGGTACATCGGAATGCGTTTGACCTATATAGCAGCGGGAGAATACCCATGATGCCTCGCTCTGCTTCTCCTTACAATCGTTCTTTGATTTGAGAATACTAAAAATCACAATAAACAATATAAATATTCTGAGATTAATATTAATTTTTTTCACCCTATTATCATCACTGTAAACGGAAGATGTGATCTGCCTTAAAAAATCTAAGAAATAACTTCTTCTTAATTCATGTTTAATTTAAATAAACATCGATAAGCCACACACACACATTAGTGATTTGAAATCACTGATAAAAATTATAATTATCAGAAATCAACTTAAAGGGTTTGCATCAGACAACCGGTCAGACGCAGAGTTCAACCCAAATGATGCATACATTTGTCGTAACTCATGTATTATAATTATTATTATTACGTGCGGTGATTTCACGAAGGTCAAGCTTATCCCCCCTTCTCTCGTGTTGGCCTGGTGAAGTAGTGAGTTGACTTATTTTACTCTCCATCTCACAGGTACACCCGAGTCATCGGGGATCTTTTCTATTCCAGGAAATTTTAGATCCTCCCTTTTTCCCTACCGTAACAGTTGAAATTTATCAGTGTTAAACTTCATATAAAAACCATGCGACATCTAAAACTTACTACATTATTATCCCCTATCCCATCCTTCATGCATTAAAAAAGTTCTACTTTATTGGTAACCTTTGATTAGCATCCCCCCGAATTGTTCATTCTCACGAAGGTCAAGCTTGTCATTCCGCCTTAGACCTACAGTTTAACGTTGAATCCGAACTACGCACCAGCAGGGGCGGGGCAGAAATTAGTCATCGTCCGGACTCGATCTCTCAAGCTACGATCGGCACCCAGCATCTTAACCACCAGGATATCTAGGGTATCCATTTATCTACCACCCCAACCAGACATTCATTTTCACGAATTAAACATTTTATTCACACCGTCTAATACAGCGTATTGTCACAAAAACATTTAAAAACGTAGAAAATTGGGTTCTATCCAGCAATAAAGAATTATGAAATGCTTCGATATATACACACACACACACAGTATATATATATATATATATATATATATATATATATATATGTGTGTGTGTGTGTGTGTGTGTGTGTGTGTATAAATATATATATATATAAGATCTACTAAGTCCTTTTTCATCGTATAGGTAAACGAATGCATTAATTTTCACCTGTTCAGTCTCTTGTTTAAGGTTCAAAATTGAGTGTCAAACGCGGATATTTTTAACCTATCCATCTAACTGTCTATCTATCTATCTGCCTGTCTATCCACCTATCTATCTATCTACCTATCTCTCTACCTATCCCTCTATCTCTCTACCTATCTACCTATCCCTCTATTTCTCTACCTATCCATCTATATACAGTACAGGTCAAAAGTATGAGTCCACCACAACCATATTTTATTGAGACCATTTTACAATACATGGATAATAATTGGAAGGTAATCAACAACAATATATACATCAGACATACAAATGAATGTGATAAATGCATAACAACATAAGAACATGGGGTTTTAATCAAAGTAAATCAGTATTTAGTGTGTCCCCCTTTTGCATCAACAACTGCCTTTACTCTGTCAGGCATGGATTGAACAAGTTTGCATATTATTTCGTGGTGCATATTGTTCCAACATGTCAGAAGAGTATCCCAAAGAGTATCTAAACTAGTAACTGTATGTTTTTATTTTTCTCTCTTTAAATGCTCCCACAGATGTTCAACTGGGTTAAGGTCCGGAGATTGGGGTGGAAAATCCATCATAACCAGAACACCTAGCTCCTCTTTCTGCTTTAAATAGTTTGTACAGAGCTTAGAAGTGTGCTTGGGATCATTATCTTGTTGAAATAAGAACCCTTGACCACACATAAATCTTATGCCAGATGGTATAGCATATCTTTGAAGAATAGAATGGTACTTCTCTTTGGTGAGGTTGTAGTTGATTCGGTGGAGGTTGCCAACTCAATTTAACTGAAACATCCCCAAACTTGCACATTTCCACCTCCATGCTTAATTGAAGGTTTGATGCATAGTTTGGGCATCCTTTCATTAGTTCCTCCTTTTACATAAGTCCTGCGATTCCCAAAAATCTCAAACTTGGACTCATCAGTGAAGAGCACATTTTTCCAGTCTTCACTAGAGTAATTTTGGTATTTTTTGGCCCATAGTAATCGCTTATACTTGTCCTGTGGTCTTAAAAGTGGTTTTGTGACAGCCACCATTCCATGCAGCCCTTGAGAGACCAACCTTCTTTTGACAGTTGATGTGCCCACTGACTTTTCTCGTACTTGATTGACTACAGCTCTTATTTGTCCTGCTGTTGTTTTCCTATCACGCAAAGAGGTTAGCTTAATAAACTGATCTTCTGAGGAGATGGCCTGATCTTGGTCTTGTAGAAAATGAGCCTGTTGCTTTGAAGCTCTGCAAAGTTCTTTGTAGAGCACCTTTTGATACTCCTATTTTAGCAGCAATCTGATGTTGAGAATTTCCCTCATTACTCAGAGCGAATATTTGAACCCTAACTGCTTCACTGAGGTCCTTTGCCATGTTGATAATAGAGGTAGAATGATTTGGGGAGGAACAAAACCAATTTGAGGAAGAACAAAACCTAAAGAATAATAAGGTTAATTAAAATAATGAAACATTATTATAAAGATTATTATAAAGATTCTCTTTAACCATAACAATGAAATCCAATTATTTCGATAAAATAACTTATTTCTTCATCATAAATTATCTTAAACGTGCTATTTTGAGTGTTGACCTCAAAGTTACATTGGCTGGAATTGGGCAGTAACTGTATTTTATGATTATACCAGCCTTTATCAGTGGTGAACGTATAATATGATAGACAAACCAATGTTTCATGACATGGGCTTTGATAAAATATATAAACAGAAAAAATATTGTCTAATTCCTCGATATATGCTAAAGTCATGGTGGACTCATACTTTTGACCTCTACTGTGTATATATATATATATATATATATATATATATATATATATATATATTGGCTATGTGCGGTGGAGAGCGCAAGAGTGCAAATCCCTCCTCCACCAAGCGGGCATGTGTGGCGGAGAGCGTAAGAGTGCAGCACGCTCCTCCACCAAGCCAGTCCTAGAAGCAGGGACCACCAGCTTGACCCTCGTATGAAGAGAACGATGCACGGAAGGGCAATGTGGTATATACACACATTTTTATTAATGCAGTTATCCGTGATTCACTGTCGTCAAATGAATTAACATGACTTACTAATTGTAACCATTGTGCACTTATCTGTGATCGTGACATGGAGTTAACCGTGACTTCGAGGTGTTTACTTTCTCGGATCCCTCCCGCCATACCACTATAATTCGCCTCAGTCAGTATCTCTCAGCGCGGCCAAAGACAATATTGCGGACAAAATTATCAAAGAGGCAGAGAGAAAAATCGGCGAGTGGTACCAAACCTCAAACTAAACCCAATTACCATCCAAACAACGCTGGACAATAGGAAAGGCAGAATATGTAGTGTTCCCAAACTAAAGATCTGACAAGGGAACCTCCCCAACACTGAAGGAAAATAGCTTGGTTGTCAAGGGGTCAAGACTTTTAACCAGGCTCCTAAGGACCTCAGAAACGTTACAGGGAATCAAAGTTGAAGTCAAGAGAAGACTAGATGCCTGGCACAGGACGGTACCAGATGAACCGGTGTGCCTGGTTACGTGCGGCGGAGAGAGCAGCTCGCTCCTCCAACAAGCCAGGCCTAGAGACGGGGCCACCAGCTTGATCTCCGTGTGAAGAGAGGCCGAGCAGAGGGGGGACACTAACAAATGGTCAGAAGACAACAATAGGGTATTTAACACCGAGAAATTTCAACTCTTGAGATATGGTAATGAAGAAATTAAACAGACTGCATATTAGGCCAGATGAGCCGGGTGTACATGGCTATGTGTGGTGGAGAGCGCAAGAGAGCGGCTTGCTCCTCCACCAAGCCAGTCCTAGAGGCAGGGGACCATCAGCTTGACCTTCGTGTGAAGAGAGAACGACGCGCGGAAACGCATCGTGGTACACACACACATTTTATTCATGCAGTTATCCGTGATTCACTGTCGTCAAATGAGTTAACATGACCTACTAATTGTCACCATCGTGCACTTATCCGTGATCGTGACATGGAGTTAACCGTGGTTTGATGTTTACATTCGCGGGTCCCTCCAGCCATCCCACCACAATGCGCCTCCGTGTCTCAGCGCAGACAAATCTCGTTTATTTATTTTTATTAGCTATCTTCATATATAATTTTCTCCGAACTTCCTCATTGACAATAAGAAGCCTCCTGAAGGGTACAACTTAATTGTAGAATGGAAAGACTCATCTTGAAACTTACAGTAATATGCAAGAGCAATTTGACTACTCTCTCAAATAATTATCTCTTTTCATGGCTCTCTGCGACCAACACAGTGTTCTCATGTTCACCTATTTATTGCCTAAGAGTCTTATTTTTACCGTTGTGCTTTTGAAATAAACGCTTCACTACTGAGTTGTTAGTTACGTAAATAACATCCCCTTAAGCTGATGTGTAAATAATGTGCTTAAGATTTAATTGCATCTTTAACTGATGACTCATCTACTTTGAGAAAGCCCCCTTTAGCCAACCAGATGCAAAAGTTAGGCCATCATGCTCTACATCGATTAAAATTAGAATTAGGTTTATTTGGTGTTAAGTCGTTCAAGCGAGACAGTGTTTGACTGTGTAATCTGCATGTTGCACTCAGGTGATGCAATGAGATGTTCTCATGCACTCATCCGCACATAACAAGGTACACCCAGCTCATCTGGTATTGTACTGAGACAAGCATCTAACCTTCTTTGAAGATTTCAACTTTAACTGTTGTGGCGGTCCTGAGAAACGGTCATTTAAGTCTCTGACGATATCCTAGGATGTACCATAACGCCCTGGGTTAGTGTTACTATTGCCCTGTAGTATTACAGCTTTCCACTACAAGCCGGAGACATAGTGCCGACCTGAGTTACCCCTTGTCTTTCACACCCCTCACAGTTTCTAAGAATCATAAATCGGGGATCTTTCTTGTCAATACTTTAAAACTTGATGCACCAAGTTTTAAAGTATCGCTAATAAAGGTTTATTGTGATTTTTAGTGTTCTCAAATCAAAGAACGCTTGTAAGGAGAAGCAGAGCGAGACATCATGGGTATTCTCCCGCTGCTATATAGGTCAAACGCATTCCGATGTACCCTTGCATGTAACTGCCTCCGCTCCTTCTCATCTCACATAAAGTAACGTAGATGTGAAGACAATTTAATGTAAATGTATTTTACTTTGTTTTCTATAAAAATTAAGTTAATTAACTTTGGATTGGCGAGATTTTCTTTATAAAAGTGTATAGAAAGGATTGTTGAATGTTATTCTATGAGAATAATTTAATATGTTTTTAGTATATCTACTGCGTATTATTAAATCAGTTTGCATATGGGAAATTTAATATAGATTTCTCAAATCAAACGAATGATTAGGATGGATGAAAAATGTACGAAAACGAGAACCGCATCGGGTCCGTGCTCAAGGCCCGCGATTGCAACCGGCGCGCGGTAAACGATCATCCTTCCGCATGTTGTTGGGATAATGTGCAGTGTAGAGAGGCCTGTGTATCTTTTATTAGATGCGTAGCACACTCAGCTTACGCACAATTGGTTGGTAGATAATATGGGTATTCTGGGCGACCTAGTGGTTAAGATGCTGGGGTGCTTGATTCCCCGTTAAACCGTAGGTCTAGGGTGGGGTGAAAAGCTTGACCTTCGTCAGAATGAACAATTCGGGTAGGTCCGGATTCCCCGTTAAACTGTAGGTATAGGGTGGGATGAAAAGCTTGACCTTCGACGGAATGAACAATTCGGATATTTTTTGTCTTTCTTGGAATAAAAAGAAATTGTTTTGAAGGCATTTTGTATAAGAGATAATGACAAAATGCTGGGGTGCTGGATTCCCCGTTAAACCGTAGGTCTAGGATGGGGTGAAAAGTTTGACCTTCGTCAGAATGAACAATTTGGGTAGGTCCGGATTCCCCGTTAAATTGTAAGTCTAGGGTGGGATGAAAAGCTTGACCTTCAACGGAATGAACAATTCGGATATTTTTTCTTTCTTGGAATAAAAAGAAATGCTGTTTTGAAGGCATTTTGTATGAGATGAATGACAAAATACCGGGGTGCTATATTCCCCATTAAACCGTACGTCTAAGGTGGGGTGAAAAGTTTGACCTTCGACGGAAGGAACAGTTCGGATAGGTCTGGATTTGTATATTATTATTTTTTATTTTTTGATTACATATATATTAGGGTGGAGTGAAATTTTTTTTTTTTTTAAATTTCAAAATGCTGGGGTCTGGAAAGTTGCGTATTTATGTGAAACGTACTGTGTGAAATTTTTGTAATCGTACGGTTATAATTAAATTGTGCACACTGAACTCCATTTTTAAAAATTGGCAAAATTACTAAAATTTCGCCATTTTAATTTTTTTTAAATTAAATTACAAAATTACAAAAATTTCACACAGTACGTTTCACATAAATACACAACTTTCCCGACCCCAAGCACTTTGAAATTAAAATTTTTTTTTTAGTAATTTTGCCAGTTTTTAAAATCTTTGAGTTCAGTGTGCACAATTTATAGCCGTACGATTACAAAAATTTCACACAGTACGTTTCACATAAATACACAACTTTCCCGACCCCAAGTATTTTGAAATAAAAAAAAAAAATTCACTCCACCCTAATATTTATATTCCTCATTCGTAATTCTTATGCTATTATTAGTTTTTTTTTTTTTTTTTTCATCATATATATTCCATCGTTTGTATAGGACTATTTATTTTCTATATATTTCGTGAAATTGATTCCAATAATTCGTCGAAATAACAATGATGTAATGGTGTTTTATTTAATTCTTTTCGCTCTATATATAAACGATATTATTTAATTATATGTATACCAAATGGCTGGTTAGGCCTTCTAAACCGACTGACGGATTTCTAAGCCAACTGTCAAGAATATCTGAATAGCGCAGTCTGGCAGCTGAAAAGTTAATATATATACACCTGCCTTCTAGGTCTTCTACGTGAACTGGCGGGTTAAGCCAGCTGTCGGATAATGCCAAATGTCAAGAATATATGCTTTAATTAAATAAATAGTGCAGTCTGGCAATTCAACCCTAATAATGTACACCTGAACAGGCCATTTACGCCTTCTAAGTCAACTGGCTGATTAGGACCTTATAAGACAGCCTGCGCTCGGATGAACTCTCAATATGCGTTTGGCAGGAGCCAGGCGAACACTCCTACCTTCTCCCTCAAAGACCCTCTCTTAGGTTAGGTATACCCCTTTGGGGTTGTTGCACAACCGCTTGCAACATTCCCCCACCCCCTTTGTTGCACGCCCATTGCAACATTGATCGACATTTGCAATTGCATTTCACTCTCTCCTTTTGCGGTCATATTACTGACTCTATAAACCGATATTTTCGGAGGAGATTGTGCAAAATTGGGTTACACTGAAGATTTTATTAATAAACCTCACTATGGTGCTCGGAAGTTAGGAACAGTAATAATAGCAATAAAAAAAATCCTCAAAAGAGAAAATAGTCTCGACCTTCCTGTTCCAATTAAAGCAGAAATCAACGATATTTCACCGAGGAAATAAATGTAGTCATCATTGAAAATAACAACAACATAAAAACATAATTCGACCAAAAGTTACTAAAGGTATTAAATACCAAGATGCCGTAGTTTATACAATTCCTCGCAATGACTGTCCTAAAAAATATATTGGAGAAAGTATCGACATTCAGAGGCGGATTTACCAGCTTAAGTGCCCTGTATGTACAGCTCAGAGTTGGTGCTAAAGTGGGTAATCCACTTTTCTCCACTAGGTTTTTTTTTAAAAAGAACCCACTTGAAACCCCCCTATCTGCCCACTTTAGTGGTTTTTTTTCAAATATTGCTGTTAATTATAAAAATTCAGGCTAAGTTGAACTTTTCCATTCATAGAACTTATAATTAGTTAATCTATATTATAATAAGAGAGCTGTCCGTCCGTCCGTCCGTCACACTTTCAGAAATTGTGAGAAAAAATTCAGAAATTGTATTACGGGCGGCAATGTGAAGCTCAAGATTTTCATGACTGTGTTCTTTTCTGTAGTTTAGCCTGTCTGTTTGTCTGTTTCTGAAATTTATCCCGGGCAGTAATGGGGGAAGGGTGGGGGTGGGGGTAATGGGGGAGGGGGTTAGCCGCCAAGTTGCATGAATGGGGGTGAGGAGGTTTTGGGAGATACCAGATTCAGAAATGCTGACACAATGTGAAGCTCAAAATTTTCACGGCTGCGTTCTTTTCTGTAGTTTAGCCTGTCTAACCGTCAGCGAAGCGACGGGAACTGTACTAGTAATGATTAAAAGAGGAATGAGGAAGAGAGATAATTTAGTTATTGCATTTTAGTCGACATTTTAATTAAACATGAATTATATGGATAAAACATATGCAAATCATCATTAGTACTTACAAAGTTTAACGGTAACCTGAGATAAACCTTACGTCATAAGAAACAAAAGGAATTTTTTTTTAAATTTTCTTGCATTAATTTTAAATATTAAGGCATCTTATTAGATGCATGGAAACCATGTATACTAGAAAATATATATATTTTATGGGGATATTTTGAAAAAAAAAAAAAAAAAACTTTTCCCCACTTTTTGGTGGGTTTTATTAAAAAAAAACAACCGAAAAACCCAGGTGGGATGGGGCTTTTTCAAAAAAGTGGGCAATATTGCCACCATGGTACAGCTCAGGTTCACAGTCCACTATTTAATAATGTTCAGTTTGCACAACATAATATTAATTTTAATGGTTATGAAATCCTCGTTCATATTAATAATAATGATAAAAAAAATAGCACAATCCTTCTTTATAAAAAATACTTAAAATTTTTAAAATAAAATGTCTTCCGACTTCAATGATTTTACACTTAATATTTTAAAGAATGTTCCTGAGCTGAAGGGTTACAACGAGCCATCTTAGTTTGTTGATTCTCTTTTTAAAAATGTTACCGTTTTTTCTACTTTTTTATATTTTCTTGTTGGTTTTTAATTTCTCTCTCCCTCCCCCTCTGTGTACACACACACACACACACACACACACACACAAACGTTTCCATTTTCAACGGAAAAGTCTGGAAAATTTTTTAAAAGCAGAAATCCCCAAAATCCATTCGGTGACACGAATGATCTACAAAACTTGAATAAGCTGACCGCGCAACCTCCTAGTCTCTAAGGTAAACAGATTTTTAAGCGCTCTCACCTACGTTGGTAGTTTTGCATTCTCATTGAAGGGATCAAGCTTGTGGCCCTTGCTTGTACCCTTTTTAGAATATTTATATCTTCCCTGAGGGACGGAAACTAAAACTGCACAAAATACTCGAGTTGAGGTCTAACTAGTGAATTGGAACATTACAATCTCCTTGTTTCTAAATTGGAACTGTCTTTTAATGTAACACATTATTTTTAAGGCCCTTTTTTTCGACTTTGCACAGTGCTTTGACGGTTTGAGGTCATTACTGATATAAACTCCTAAATCTCTCTCTATATCAGTCTCAGTCAAGTTCCTCCCCAAGAGAGAATAATTGGTCTTCGGGTTCTTTTAACCTACATTATGTGCATTACCTTACATTTGTTCAAGTTGAATGGCATCTGCCAAGTACCAGACCATTCGCCTAAATTATCAAGATCATTTTGAAACATTCTTATGCCCTCCTCATTACCAACACTATTTCCTAATTTGGTATTGTTTGCAAGTTTAGAAATTGTACTTAGGAGTTCAAAGTCTATATCATTAATATAGATGATAAAAAGTAAAGGACCCAGAATGGAACCCTGTGGAACCCCACTGGTGACAGGGGACAGAGCGAGAGTTACAAAAACAAGAGGAAGCCTCAAAGACCTTTTAGTCCAATCGGGGAGGTTCCTGTTATTAAATTATTTACTTTTTAACTATTCTAGCAGTAGTATAAAACTGGTTAGAAAAACAATGCTCTCTCCCCACCCTCCGCCAGAGGCGGATACGGAAAAAGGTTGAAAAAATACCTTGACCATGGAAAAGTAACCAAGGAAATTTTACAGGGAAGAGGAGAATATTTAAGATAGCTCTACAATTATTACGCCATGCACACATAGTCGTCGTACACTAGATAGCACCGCTGTATAAACTAAGCAATAATATACTTGTGCCGACCGCACATCGACCACTTGGTATCGTCACAAAAAACTCGAACTTATGGTTTTGATATTATACAAAATATTGACAACTCTATTTACCAGGGTAACGGTCTAACAAAGACCCCATGACCCATTTCAGGCTAGCCCAAAAGGATTAAGAGAGAGGTAAAGTTTGAACTCTCCATGTCTACACTCATGTACGCGCAGAGCCATCATGCCGGCAAAGTAATGAAATGCTTTTAGGGAAAGGGCAAGGGCGGATCGAGGGGGGGAGTTGGCGACGTCCGGACCCCCCCTCAATTTCTTGCAAGTGCCCTATTTGAATGATGTGTATGCCTCTGAAAACAAATTTTGTTTTTGTAAATAGATCATGGTTATTTTATTTTATTCAAATTGTATTTTGTCTTCATCTGTATACAATATAGACTGTACTTCCAAATTTGTGTTTGCAGTGGTTTTCATAGGTGCCCTTAGTACTGGTAGAGCCATATCACTATTCTTATCTTCATCTTATTCTGATAGCAGGCCTGTAGCCATGGGGGGCTCGAACGACCCCCCCTCCCGTTCGACCCCACTTGACAGGAAACGTCCACTTTTGTAACCATAGTTATAACTTATGATGTGATATTATAATATATAATATCATTTAGTAAAGAGACACGCACACTTTTTTTGCATTTTCTTTTGAAACTTTACAAACTTCTCTAAACTACTCTAAACCCCCTCCTCAGTGACTAGGTCGTTGCACCAAAAGGTCCGCCTTTCTCCAATTTCGACCCCGCCCTTGGGAAGTCCCTTACTGAAATGCCTAGATCCGCCCTTGAAAGGGGTGGCAACAGGAATTAAGAACAGAAATCAGATTTTCCACACCATGCCCTCACCCATCAAGTGCATCCAGCCACCCAAGAAAAAGAAAAAAAGGAAGCGTGTCGGCAGAAACTCAACTTTATCATTTTTTTTTGTCCATTATGACATTTTTTCAACGAGAGAGAGAGAGAGCATGTTTTGCACTAGGGGACTAATTCCCCATGTGCAGAGAAGGTACAATAAAAATTTTATGCTTTTATTTCAGTTCATAAAACAATTACAAACCTTTTAAAGTGTCAAATATTTAAAAAATCACACGATATACGTTTCTTTTCTTTATGTAGAAAGGAGGGGCCAAGGGCGGGTGCCTGCAGAAATGCGCTCCTTTGGTCCCCTGAGGTTCTTTCATGATACACACAGACCGTGCATGGAACAAAGAACTCTTCTGGGAAAATTAAATCCACTATAGTCCGAATAAGTAATGGTAAGAACCTCAGGGGATCATTCTGAGTTCAATCCCATCATGAAACGGACATTTTATGTGCCTTGAAAAATGGACGCTCAATTTTGCCAGTTGAGGTTTAAGTTTTGATTTTTGGCTAAAAATACAATAGTTACCCTTTTTCTTTGATGTATTCAATCCGACACGAATGCAACGAGTCTTTTTCTTATATAGAGGTTCTGGATATAGTAGGCTAGGTGTAGCTGTAACCCCTAGATCCTGTCCCAAAGCTGGATCTTATCTGCTTTGCAGATAGCTGGTGAGGGGTTATATTTTGGGGCCTCTTTGCGAGTGACCGGTTGCCCACGTCGGGCTAACATCATGAAAAAGAAAAACTATAGTGTTTGTCATTTACCATCACTTATTCTGACTATAGTGGATTTAATTTTCCCAGAAGAGTTCCTTGTTCTATGCACGGTCTGTGTATATCATACACACACACAATTTTATACACGTGTAAACTTTATTAAAAAAAATGATCGCATATTTAAAGAGAAACAAAGGAAATGATTTAATTTTACATAACGAACACATGTGCCAATCAATACGAATGATGTTACACGAGCCAAGATATTAATTTTAAATAAAACGGTAGAAATTATTAATGCAACGCATTCATTCCTCTTTAAGCAAACAAAAATATTAAATTCTGAAAGATCAATAACATACGTAAGGAACAGCGAGACGGAGTCCTTAATCGAACATTTTATTCTTAACAAAGCTTTCGGTGAGGTTCTCACCATCTTCGGTGGTAGAACCGGGAAAAATACAATAGTTACAAAATACATACTGAAAACTATAATTGAGAAGGTGCAAGTTCAAATATTAAACCATTAAAACAATTACAAAAGCTTAACTTTATATTAAAAAATTACTTGAAAATAATTCATTAATTAAAAATAATCAACATCACAGAATATAAATTAAAATTATGACAAAGAACATCGTCCATTCTCAAAATAACACGAAAAATAACTGAAAATTAATAACGTATTTTTATTTAGCTGGTTCATTATCTTATATTACGAGAATTAAATGAATTCAGCTCATTTAATGTGGGTTTAATTTTACAAATAGAAATAGAATTTAAAAAGAGTAAATCTAATTTAATACCCTCTGCAATAATGGAAAAATTATAATTATTAGTCTTTATACTACGTTCAAATTCATAAGAATGATTTCTAATACTAGAGAACGAAATGCCTGGTTGAGAACCCGAAACAGACGAGTCTGAGAGCGGCTCCTGAATGATCTTCCCCAGCTTTCTTAATATGCGATGTAACCTATCTTCCATTCAAGTAAATTACCGACTGGTTCACCACATTCGTTTTATGTCTTTTATATCATAAAAGGAATTATTCTTTGTCATCCTATTCTTTCCGCTATTAACACTTTTAATTATAAACTATCTAAATTTTTTATTCCATTTTTAAGCTCTTTTACCGTTTACGAATTTACATTCAAAGACACATGGACTTGCAGTTCTAGCACTGAAGATGGTGAGAGCCTCACCAAAAGCTTTGTTAAGAATAAAATGTCCATTCAAGGACTCCTCTTATTGTTCCTTATTAAGCTTAGATTTCCATCTAGAAAACCGTTCAGCAAAAATATATATATATATATATATATACATATATATATATATATATACATATATATATATATATGTGTGTGTGTGTGTGTGTGTGTGTGTGTGTGTGTGGTATTGATCATTTTACGTGAGCAAATCTTTTCTCTTCTTTTAGAAGAGAAAGAATCCAACTGGCAACAGGTGTCTTCTGTGACATGAATGACCTCTACGTCGAACACCATTTACTACTATCATGAATAGGCCAGTGCCAGTCTCTCAGTGGGTAACACCGCTTCCCTTTAAGCGAGATGAAGACACTGAGGTCGGGAGTTCGAAACCCAATAAATAATCAACAGGAAAGACCAGAAACTGGCACAGCGCTCAGGCCAACGAATGCGGCAAATTGGTTTAACTCCCGGATTATTATTACTAGCATCATCGAGATGCCCGGTAGGGCGGGTCGTACTCAGGTGACAACATGAATCTGAAGGAAATCCTACCATCAGGGGTGTCTAAATTATGTGTTTTTACATGGGGAATTCAAATATGAACTTCTTTTTTGGATAGGATAACTCTAACCTACATCATTTTGTATTTCTAAATTGCCAATTTTACCCTTTTGAACCCCTTTATAATATATTAAAAGATATAAGGTAAATCATTTATATTGACAAGGCCAAATCAACTTTAGATATATTTATTAATAGGTGAACTGCATGTATATCACTGGATATAATTACAAAGATCACTCTCCTGACATCTTGAACTTTGCCAGGTTGCACAAATCCTGCTTTGACTCAGACTTGGACATCAGCTTCCTGCTGGTCTCCTGAGCCCTGATCCCTCCATCCCTCTTTTCCTGTGAGAAGTACTTAGCAGAAGCCTCAGTCACCATTTTAACAACCCTCTCAATGCTTTGTGTGTGGCAAGGCCAGTTGCGCACCTCCATGGGGGTGTTGATGAAGTTTTTCACCTCTGAGGTGCTTAGAGAGCAGGTGAGAGGTGGCTCTGACACACCTTCTGACCAGTTGATCAAGTCACCGATGCTGGAAGCATCACAATTGATGTCAGGTGTCCTTCTGCTCCTAACAGAGGAGTCCCCCAGCTGAGTGTCCGGGTCCCCCTCTCCCCTGATGGCCAGGATTCTCTCCACCCCTTCAATCCTCTCCTTCTGATCCTCAGAGCAGAGTAGTGTTTGGAGGATGACTTCACTCTGGGCATACCAAGCAGATCTTCTCACAGTTGGCATCACAATATCCAGCACCTCCTTTCTCTGGGACTTGAGGCAGTCCAGCTGAAAGAGGATGTGCCTAGGCCCTTCGATCCAGGAGTGCTTGACCTTCATGTTGAACCAACATGGGTAATACACTCCAATGATGAATTCCACAATGAATTGCAGAATCTTCAGGTTCTTTCCTTTAAGTCCGTGCTTTGACACGCAGAGCCTGAGAAGTCTGTTCGCTGTGGTGAGCCAGCGGCTGTGGTTTACTGGTCCTATCTCTAACAGAGCCAGCCCTGCAGGAAGTACTCCATCCCTGACTGCACAGACAATTTTATAGCTATAGTATTGATCAGTTGAGAGATCTTGAATGACCTTGTCAGGAAGCTTGATCAGTGGAGGGCCAACAGAGATTCGGGTGAAGTTTGGATTGATATCAAAGTCTGTAGCAGAATCAAGGAGCTTTCCTATTGGCCCAGATAATTTTTTGTCCGACAGAGTAGGGCCATCAAGGTCAACAATGAAATGGCGCAGGGGAAGTTCAACAGTGTGCAGGTTGCACACCAACCAGACCAGCTTTCTCCCCAGGTGCAGCTCCAGCTTCCGCATTACTCCAACTTTCACATTTGTTGAGTCTCCTCCAATGGCCAACAAGGTCTTATCATAACCCCTCTCTTTCAGCCAGGCAAACAGGACCTCAGCAATCTTCTCCGCATGTGACTCCTCTTTAGTTGCTTTCTCTGGGGTAAAGTGGAACAGATAGTAGCTGCCAGGCTCACTAATAACACTATAGTGTTCTTCCTTGATCTTTGCGGGAAAAGATTGGTCACTGCCCTCAGGTTCCATCATCACATTGGTCAGGTCAATCCGCCCATCAAAGAGGATGCAAGAGATCCCCCCCTCCTCCCTGCACTTCTTCTCGAACTGTTCCCCCAGCTCTCTCATCAACTTCTCCTGTGCTCTCTTGACCTTGCTCTTATCAGTCACTTTACTTATATTGTCTTCTGTGATGATTCCTGCGTCAATCAGAGCTGCTGTTGCTATCGCTGCAGTTGGCCTCAGCCCTATGCCATACCTTACACTAGCAAGGGCAATGTTTTGAATCTCATCATAGTTTTTCTGTACCTTTGCCGAAGCTGCTGGCTCAGGGTCAGTTTGAGGGAAGAGCTCAACTTCAGGAACAAACTCATCTTCATCACCACTTCTCTCCAATTCCAGATCATCATCATCATCTGCCAAAAATCTCTTAACATCCTTCCTGGCTGCCTTCTCTGCTACTGCAGCACTTTCCTCCTTGCTCCTTCTCCTTTTCTCTGCCTTCCTTTCCATCCACTGCCTTTTCAATGTCTTCACCTGTCTCTTGTGCTCTCGTAGATCAGGACCCCCTATTTGGTGGGGTCCCTTACTTCCAACCTTCTCTTTCTGTCCCTTGATGTAGGCAAGATCTTTCACAGGAATCATGAGTCACTTCAAATATTTCACAAAACGTTTTAGAATGTTCTGAAACGTTACATTCTAGCCTCTGAGAAAGGTGGCTCAGAAAATGGCCTCATGCGCGCCAGAAAACCGTCAAAATATTTCATATACCAAACTGTATGATAATTACAATTAAGTGGAATGGCACACCTTTTTATTTGAGTATTTAAATATTATTATTATTATATGAATTACATTATATGTGTTTATATGAATTAGTTAGAACAATGCTCTATGAGAGATAACGTGAGCAGCCATGATAGAAAACGTGAGAAGACATATTCTGGGGTAACTACAATAGTAAAATAATCAACAATTTAATAATAATCAACTGCAAAATGATGTAGGTTAGGGTTATCAGAATTAAATATTTTCTTCAGAATTGTGTTCTATACACCAAAATATGTCATTTGAACACCCCTCTCCATTGATTTAAAAAAAATGCATAGTATGACCCGCCCTATGACGAGATGGTCACCGTCTTCGACAACTGCTGGTACTGCTAATAATTATATAATTGAAGATTTAGCGCAATAGGTGACATTAATTTGGCTTAGGGACTGTACTAGTTTGAAACCCTCCTGACTTATTATTATTATTATTACTATCACGAATTCATCGTGGATACTTTAAGTTTTGAATCGTTAAAAATTCCTTTCGCCTTTACGTTCACTATTTTGTGCTATCTTTTACGTCAATGCAAGCCTTGGTTTTTTTGTTCTCGGTCAGATAAAATTCAGTTTACCCCTACATGATTCTGTTATATGTATTCTTAATTTGGCAACGTTGAAGTAGATAATTTACATTTTATATATATATATATATTGAGAGAGAGAGAGAGAGAGAGAGAGAGAGAGAGAGAGAGAGAGAGAGAGAGTTGACACCTTCGGTTTTTTCCATAGTTTTTGATTTGATAAAAAAAGTCAGTAAATAACAACAAATTTATTGAAGCAATATATTTAGAATTGTATTCCTTTCCCGTGACACGTTCCTGCATTTCACTGATAAACTTTGCCATTTGTTCTTGAGGACAATCATCGTGGTGTCTATTTACTTTCGTCAACCCTCTGTATATACTGTATATATAGGCTATTGATCCTACGTCTAAGTGTAGTGTAGTCGCGTCATTTTCCTGCACGGAAATCGATATAGCGAATAAACATGCAGTATATTACATTATGCATACAGCATAATAACATTTCGAGCAAAAACCTTTTACAATTTGACATTTCTATGGTGCTCGGAGCGAGTTCGTCAGGTGTCTCTTTCGCAGCCGAGTTTAAGCACTTGTGTAAGTTCGGTAAGATCTTTGCTACATAGAATGTATTATTGCTGTTTTTTCATTTAAATACTTATAAGAAGTCAGACGTGTTAAGGGATAATACAAATTTGACTTATGGTCTTCTCCCCTTTTACATATATTCTACGAAAATGTTTGATATTCTTCGCATCAAGAAGTGAATACATGCAATTAATACGTGAAGTACGACCCCAAATGCTCTTTTCATGAACAGGGCAACAACCAGAGTGATTGCAATGGATCTCAAAATATAGAAACTAGCAGTTAAAAGAACCCCCCCATATATATAATATATATATATAAAATGAGAGAGAGAGAGAGAGAGAGAGAGAGAGAGAGAGAGAGAGAGAGAGAGAGAGAAAAACGAGAGGTTTGGTTCTTCGTAACAGACAACGTTAGCCAATAATAACTGCAAGACTGAATTGTATTATTCAAAGACTCTCCTTTCCAAAACACGTAATAAAAAAAAAGGTTCTAGAAGTGAGTGAAACCATTCATGAGGACCATGAAATTGCTATAAGCACGTCCATTTTAAAATGAAAATTTGAAGAATTTAGATTGTAATGAAAGCTGGTGTCGAGAAGTTATATCAATGATGCAAATAAGAAAAAGAAATTTGAGTTTACAAAGAATCATCAAAACTCGTGTGATGAAGGGAACAATGTTCTGTTGAATTATAAGATCAGAATGAAACTTTTTGGAAATGAAGGGCCATTAAACTACTCTCCTTACCCAATGTCGCTTAACTACACTGATAGAGGGGAAGCGGTGTTACAACAATGGGCACCACGTAGCCCAGTACATGTATAAAGTTATTAAAATTTTCTAAAACAATACGCAGCTTTCTATAGATTTTTGCCACATTATTATTATTATTATTATTATTATTATTATTATTCAAATAATAATATAACTTCCTACTTTATTGCCTTTTTCCTTTTGCACTTTACTGAAGCGCGGTTATTGCACTTAAATTGTTTACGTTATTATTATTATTAGCCATTTTGTGAAACGGAGTTTCATCGATTTTGGCCAAAAATTTCCGCAGCTTCCCCAGTGGCATATTCAGACATAAATACAGGGTGTCTCAGAAGTCTTGGAGGGGTTTTATTTGGCTATAACTTTTTTCTTTTTTGACTAATTTATTTATTTTTATTCTTCAATTAAAGTACCCTTGCTGCGATTAATGAAAATGGAATCCTGGGCAGTGCAACAGAGAGTGGATATTGTGGAACTTTATTTGACAAACAACTCTTCCAGCGTTGCCGCTCAAAGATCTTTTCGATTAAAATTCAACACATGTTCTACTCCTGATCCGAGCTATTCGACGGTACGTCGCTAAGTTTCATATGGGAAAGGGTCAGGGAGACGAACCACGACTGGGCGTCCTCGGACAAGACGAAGTCCAACTCGGGTTGAGATGGTTCGTGAAAGCATTGAGGAAAATCTACATCAGTCCGACGACGCAGCCAGGAATTAAACATTTCAAGAAGTTCCTTACATCGAATTTTAAGAGAGGATATCAATCTTTACCCGTACAAAATTCAAATTGCTCAAGAAATTAAATCACAAGATCATCAGAGTCGGATAACGTACGCTAATGCGATTTTAGATTTACGCAATGAAAATGAAGATTTTCACCAGACATTAAATTTGTAATTAAAATTGCAATAAATATAGTTTCAATTGTTACAAACCTTACAAAAAAGTTATGTCAAATAAAACCCATCCAAGACTTCTGGGACACCCTTTACTTCAAGAAATAGACAGCATAACATCGTAAGTAATATGTATGTACTAAAAAGGAATGAATTCCATCTATGAATATATATTTTAATTAATTAATAATTGAGGTTATATCTGAACTGTATTCTTTTACTAAAGAAAATCTTTTAAATCTTTTAAAGGTTTTCACGGTTCTTAAAGGTTTGATAACACAGCTCAACAAAAAAAAATTTTTGTTTCGTTGCCAAGGAAATTCGTACGAATTTAGGGTATTTTGGGGTTGCTGAATTCCAAAATGAAAGTAGTTTTTCCGATTTGGCTCTAGTTCTTGAGATAATGAATTCCCTCAATTAATAGGGAACGTAACCATAACGCGTGCATATGGGAAACTACCGGAACATTCTAGATGGTGAGACACGCGAATATTCTTAGTGTTTACTCCGCGATCATTCTAGAATATTCCCCCTCCGTATATAAGTCATCGGCCACCCAACCAGTAAGTAGGCTCCGCCTGAACATTAAATTTTTTGCATTTTTACGTGTTTCAATGGGGTACCAATTATCTCATAAATTAGAGCCAATCTAACAACACCGATGTCATATTCGGAATCAGCACCACAAAGTTACCCCAAAATCACTCTAATATGATTGGCAATAAAATGAGTGTTGACCAGTGTAATCTTAAAGTTGTCATACAATAATCTCTGAATACCGTCGTGGCATTGAGGCAACGCCGCTTCCCGTTAGAACAGCAAAGTTAAGCGACACTGGGTTTGTTCAATGGTTGGATGGGTGTCTGTCTTCTGCGTTCCGATGATGTACTGTAGACTGTAGAGACCCATCGATGGTCACATGACCTTTTTGCGATTACGAACGAGGTTAAACAACCCAAAACATTACTATTAATATTGTTACATAATTTATCTTTTAAATGTTTTAAGAAGGTTACATAATTTATCGTTTAAATGTTTTGAGAAGGTTATATATATATATTTTCTTTCCTTTCAAATGTTCCGTGCGATGATTCCTCATTTCACGAAGGTCAAGCTTGTCGCCCCTCCTCTCGAGTTGACCTGGTGAAGTAGTGAGTTGGTTTCTTGTACTATCCACCTCACATAGCCAGATACGCCCTGCTCATCGGGGATTGTTCTGAGCCAGGCGTCTAATCTTCTTTTGAAGATATCCACTGCACACCACTCGTGTTCCTTAGGTTTTTGGGCAGCTGATTAAACAGTTTTGGTCCTCCCACAACAAAACTATTTTCTTTCAGGGTTAAGGATGTTCCCTGTCCAGCCTTTAATTTGGGAACACGACACAGTCTTACTTTTCTACTTTCCACTGTTTGGGGAGTTACAGGGTTCAGACTTCAGACTAAGATTAAGGGCAAGTTCCTCCATTATTTTCCAAGTGTAAATAATGGTGTATCTCTCTCTTCTCCTTTCCAGTGAATATAGGTTTAATTCGCGTAGTCTTTCCCAGTAATTCATTTCTTTGCACCCATTGATCTTGGCTGTGAAGCTTCTTCGAATCCCATCTACCTGTTTACTGTCTTCTTTTTTATATGGGCATGTTAGGACCGAGCAGTATTCCAATTTGGGTATGATCAGTGTTTTCAGTAGAGGAATCATTATAAAGGTTCTCAGTATCTGCCCAGTTATTCTCTTTGCTCTGTTTACTGCTATCTTATTTTGTGTTTTAAATTTCGCATCATCAGTCATTACAACCTCTAAATCATTTGCTTCAGAATTTCGCTGAATTTCCTGAAAATTTGGGGTATAATATTTCATGGATTTTAGGTCCTCTCTTTTTCCGTACCGTAACAGCTGAAATTTCTCAGTGTTAAATTTCATATTGTTGTCTTCCGTCCACTTGTAGATTCTGTTCATGTCGGTTTGTAGAGACCCAATATCTTCTGGTTTCTTATTTTTCTACTGATCTTTGTGTCATCGGCAAAGGATGTTACTGTGCTGTCTCTGGTGATGTCCTCATCTATGTCAGTTAGCATGATTATGAAGAGTAGTGGAGCTAATACTGTTCCTTGTGGTACTGAGCTGAGGACCTCTGATTCTGATGAAAATACTCCTTGTACTATAACGACTTGCCGCCGCTCACTAAGGAAATTATATATCCATTTCCCTACTTTTCCTATTATTCCCATATATTTCAGTTTATGGATTATGATTCCATGATCACACTTGTCGAACGCTTTGGCAAAGTCTGTGTATATGACATCATAGTTTTCATTCTTTCAAGTGCATCAATAATATTGTTGTAGTGTTCCATTAGTTGTGATAGGCATGATCTGCCTGACCGAAGAAACCCATGTTGGTTATCATTGAATTTTTTCTGAGTTTCCAAAAAGCCATAGATTTTCTGTCTAACTATTATTTCAAATATTTCGGCGAAATGAGATGTAAGCGACACTGGCATATAATTTTTAGACTCGGATCGATTTCCTCCTTTATATACTGGGACTATGTTCGTGCTCTTCAGGATACCCGGTATTTTTCCCGTGTTTAGAGATCGTCTCCATATCCAATATAGGGGCTCAGCGATTGCATTCTTGCAGTTTTTGATAGTGTGGCATTCCTTTGTCCGGTTCTGCCGCTGAGTGTGCGTTTAGTTTCCCTATAGCTTGTGTAATATCATCTGTCGTAAAGTCGAAGTCCGTTATACTTTCCCCTTGTAGTTCTTCTTCAAAGAACGCGTTTCTATCGCATATCAGTTTGTCAGTTTTTGGGATACTGAAAGATGATTCGTACTGAGCTCTTAATATTTCCGATATTTCTGTTAGATCATCAGATAAAGCACTGTCTTCGTTTTTCAAAGGTCCGATAGTCGCATGGTTTTTCGACTTCCTTTTTGCAAAATTATAGAAGTACTTTGAGTTAACCTTTATCGCCTCTATAGCGTCGGCTTCTTTTTCTGCATGCTACTCAATTAGTTCCTATATAACGCAATCGATACTCTGCTGTTTATCATTTAATATTTTTCTGATGTTGTTATCTTTACAGTTACTTAATTTTGCAGTCACTCTTTTTCTCTTTCGGAACAATGACCTCTTTTGTCTCTCGAACCTGCTTCTCTTTCCCCTTTGTTGTATTTTTGGGACATGTCTTTCCACAGTTTCCAGCGTCTTCTCCTCTAAGGTCATTAACATCTCTCCTGTTGTCTTGGCCTCGAAGATGGATTTCCAATCTATTACTTCCATGCTGGATGCAACATCTTTCCAGTTTGTAGCTTTGGAGTGAAAATTAAAAATTTCGAATTTGCTTCTTTCTGTTGTTCGTGTTCTTTCCTTTCTTGGTGCTTTTATATTGGTTATTATTTCAATAATGTTGTGATCCGATATTATAGTTGGGGATATGTCTACATTATAAATTAGGTTGCTGTTGTTTGTGAACACCAAATCTAGGCAGTTGTTTTTTCTTGTGTTTTCTGTTATTTCTTGTGTGAACATAAATTCATCAGCTAGAGCTTGTAGCATTTTTACCTGCTCTTGGTCTTCCCGTGTGCCCCCCTTGTCCTGGTGTACACACATACTTTTTCCCATCCTTTTATATTTCATGAATGGAAAATTAAAATCACCACAGAGAAAAATATTTGGGTTTGGAGAGTGTAGATCTTCTACCCAGTTTCTTACCTCTGTAATGGAATCAGAGAATTTTGAGGTTGGCGTGTTCGGGGGTTGGTACATTACAATTAGTACAAACTGACAACATAGTTGTCAGTTTGTTTTCTTTTTTGTCAATACAGAACTCACAGTTTTCACAGTTCGCCTGGCAGTCCTTTAGATGGGTTTCCGTGAGGCATGCAAAGTCTGCTCCAGTTTCTTGCCAGAGTCCTTTTCAGGTATAAAACTTTGTCCGGGGAATGATTTGATTTAAGGCCCTGAATGTTGGCTAGGATTAGTTTTATTTTTTCTCTATCATTTTCACATACACATGGTTCCGATTCATTTTCCAATGGTGGTGCCGGTTTCGTTGCCTTGTGGTCCTGCGAAAATTTGCTGGATGGTATTTAGCAGTTAAAAAATTGGTAGCCCTCTCCGATGTTCGTTTTTCCTGTTCACTTGTTACGTTCCTTTGAGGGTGATGGTAACGGCATTTTTGTCCGTATTTGCACCTCCTATATCTTGCATAGGTGTTGCACAGTAATGTGGTGGAACTTGCACTTTTTTTCAAATTTGCAATATCCTCTTGTATAATGCATAATTTCAAACAGAAATTTGATTCCCACGAGTCGTTTCGCGTTCGAGACGAGATATCTTTTCCTATCATCCCAATTCATGCAGATAAAGTCGTGCAGTTTTTGACAGAAATCGCATCTTATTGCTGCATTTTCAGTTGTTTCCAGATTACACAAATTGCAGATTAAGTGAGAATTTGGACGCATGGTCATGCTATTCACTTTTATATCGTAAAAAGAAATATACACACAAATTATTTTCTTGTTTTTCTCTTTTCTTTCCTTTCGATGGTCACGAGGGTTTTCTGACCTTTTTCCTGCCTTGTTTCAAAATTTCTCATATATTTAAACAGTAATACGGTTGGCATTCATGTTAAACTGGTGATAATTTATGTAAACTGTATTGCACTTTCTTACATGTAAGGAATTTCACTTTAGAATTTATATGCACGGATTCACTGATACTTTATACACTTTTGGGTGTAAACACAATAAACTGCCGAGTAGTTTATTCCCTTCTTATTTGGGTGTTAATACAGAGACACACAACACGTCCGTTCCCCACAAGGTACAAGCAAACTATATATATATATATATTCGTAAGGGGCCATTCAAAAACCACGTGGTCCCTACAGGGGGAGAGGGGGTTCCTTATTTGACCACCAAGGGCCACATGAGGGAGGGGGAGGTCTTGACGTTTAACAACGTTGCAAATACTAAGCATTAAAATATCGTTTATAATTCTCTCTCTCTCTCTCTGAACTTGTTTTCGCTTGAAACTCGGAGGCTGCGCGGTCAACTGATCGAGGTTTTCAAGCTCTTACGCGGGTTCAACGATGTCGATTTTAGAAGTATGTTTAGTTTAAATGATAACCCAACTCGTAACAATGGTTGGAAGTTGGATTTGAAAAGGTTTAGGACTAGTGTGTGTGGGAATTACTTTATGTATAAGATCTGTGACACATGGAACAGGTTACCTTCGGAAGTTGTGAATAGTTCCTCTGTGGATCAGTTCAAGAAAAGGTTAGACCGAATCTTGCACACTATTTGTGTGTAGAAAATTTTCCCTGGCACCCGTTGCCATTGGTACCTCCTCGGTATGGGCCGCAAGGCCTTTTGAGGTACTTCTTTTCCTTGTAACTCTCTCTCTCTCTCTCTCTCTCTCTCTCTATATATATATATATATATATATATATATATATATATATATATATAGGGGCACTCAATATATTTTGCCCCACCCTTTTTTCTTAGCTAAATAATAGGCCATGGGGCTGAAATGTCTTTTGGGCCGTAAGTTTGTATTTTCTGCGCTTCACATAACCGGATTTTTCCAGGTTGAACCCCCCCTCCTTCTATAAAACCGATGGTTAACGCAGTTTCGAAAATGGCGTCTGACAGTGATGTGTGTCGTAAAGAGAGCTGTTATCGAGTTTTTAACCGCAGAGAAGGAAAGTTGGAAATATTCACAAACGTCTACAAAACGTTTACGGAGATGCTGTTGATGATCGAAGCACAGTTGGATGCTGGTCTAAAGGTGTGAGAGCATCGGAGGGAGAGCCAGCCTCGATGATGAGACACGCAGTGGTCGCCCAGCATCAGCTGTGACATCTCACACTGTGCAACGTGCTAACAGCATCATTCGATCAAATCGGCGAGTCAGAGTCACATACAAGTGGCTATCACTGGAGCTACGAATTAGTGAAGGAAGTGTGAATACAATTCAGCAACTGGGATACTCAAAAATGCGTTCACGGTTTGTTACTCGCGAACTGACTGAAGATCACAAAGCCCAAAGAAAAGAAATTGCTTCAGAGTCGTTGGTTCGATACGAGACAGAAAGGGATGACTTCTTTTCACCAATTGTGACTGGAGATGTGACTTGGGTACACCACTTTGAACCTGAAACAAAACGCCAATCCATGGAGTGGCATCACGCAGACTCCCCATGCATGAAAAAGTTCAAAATGGCTCCCTCTACAGGAAAGGTTATGGCCACCATCTTGTGGGACATAAAAGGGGTGATTCTGGTGGACATTATGAAGGAAGGACAAACAATCAACTCAGAGGCATATATTACTACCCTACAGAGACTCCAGAGACGTATAAAGCGAGTTCGACCGGAGAGAAAAATGGAAGACGTCCTTCTTTTGCACGATAATGCAAAAACCACACAACATTTTGCAAACAAGAGAGGCCATCACAAAAATGCGCTTGACTGCCTTAACCCACCCTCCATACAGCCCGGATCTGGCACCTTCAGACTTCCATTTGTTTGGGCCACTGAAGGATGCTATTCGTGAAAGAAAGTTTCAGAGTGACGATGAGGTTGCTGTTGAGGTTAAGAGGTGGCTCCAGCTGAACCCAGAGGACTTTTACCAGCAAGGAATAAAGGCCCTTGTTTCGAAGTGGAGGAAAGCCGTAGAAAAGTATGGAGATTGCGGAAAAATAAAAACTTGAAAAAAATGTATGTAACTAATTGTGTACAAAATTTCTGGAACTTTCAAGGAAACTTGGAAAGAAAAAAAAGGTGGGGAAAAATATGAGTGGCCCTCGTGTGTGTGTGTGTGTGTGTGTGTGTGTGTGTGTGTGTGTGTATTATATATCATACACGGCTGGAGTTTAGTGAATTGAAACCTTATTGTACTCCTGGATCGAAAGGACCGTCTCACTGTCTTGCCCAGCCGTTGCCACAGAGAGCAGGCCGAACTCTCTGCTCATTTAAGAGTTAATGTCTAGAGATTCTTCGGTTGCCAAAGAAACACGTCGGTAGTCGTTTTTATTAAGCACGTTAATGTTTTCAATCAGTTATCTTCTTCTTCTTCTTCCGCAGCTTATTATCCCATCTTTACATGGGGTCGCTGTTTTTGGTTCGTCTTCTCCACTCTCCTCTGTCGTATACCACGTCTTCCTCCAAGTCCTTCTCCCTGATGTCCGCCACCACACAGTCCCTCCATCTCGTCTTCGGTCTTCCTCTTCTTCTCCGTCCCGGCAACTCCATCTCGAGCACTCTGCGCCCCACATACTCCTCCTCTCTTCTCCTGACGTGTCCATACCACCTCAGCCTGGCCTCCTGCACCTTCTTAGATGCTTCCGCCACCTTCACTGTTCCTCTTATATGCTCATTTCTGACCCTATCCCTCCTCGTCACTCCACACATCCATCTCAACATCTTCATTTCAGCCACATCGATTTTTCTTTCATTGCTCTTCTTCATTGGCACAGTCTCCATTCCATACAACATTGCCGGCCTCACCACTGTTTTGAATACCTTTCCCTTCAGTTTCACTGGGACCCTCTTATCACAGAGCACCCCTGATACGTCTCCCCAGTTCTTCCACCCCGACTGTATTCTACAGTTTATCTCTCTCTCTGCTCCCCCCTCTGCATCCACTGTTGACCCCAAGTATTTAAAATACTCCACCGTTTTAACACGCTCTCCACTCAATGTCACTTCCCCTCCTCGGTCCTGCTGCACATCACATCTCATATATTCGGTCTTCTTTCGGCTAATTCTCATCCCCCTACTTTCCAACGCCTCTCTCCAATTTTCCAACTGCTGCTCCACCTCCTCAATCAGTTATAATGAATCAAATTTATCTTCACAAAAATTTAATAATATGAAAATATTTTGTTACTGAGTACAGTAATAGTTTAATCTTAATTATAATTATCTTAAAGATAATCAGATATACGTTAAATGTTGCTTGAGCCTACTGCCTAACCTACAGTCAGAGCCTCAAGCCCGAATTTCCGTATACACAACAGTAAAACAATTTCCTAACGAGCTGAACTACGCGTCAGCCCGGAGATCCCTTCTAAGACGTTCAACCTCGTCCGCTGTGAATACTGAAAACCCGCCATTTCAGTCCGGAACCCGTCTCTTCGGAATCTGCCGTAAAGGCGCTGAGCACCTTCTTATATATTCAAAGGAACGGAACTTGCCACGCCACCACGCTAGCGGTTGACGTCACCTGTGAACTCTGGATGAGCGAGTGTCTCACTGTCCATTGTGTTTCCCAGGTGCAATCAAAGAATGCGGCTGTCACTGGCTTGTAATTTCCGTTCGGCAAGAAATTAGTCATACACTAGTGTGTGACTTATCGAATGAATGAAATTATATAAAAATAATTGTCACCAGGGCGCGGCTTCACTTCGAGGATAAATCAAATTATAACATGTATAACATGTATATATATATATATATATATATATATATTTCGTAAACTCCAGAAAATTCCAGAAGACTCGAATCTTTATAAACACAAATAAGCTGTACCTTTATTTCGGAAAATTTTAGAAGATTCGAATCTTTAACGTTCATGAAACACAAATTCGCCATACTTTTAATTTGATTATTTTTAATTTACATAAGATTAAGAAGGGGTGGGGTGACATCAGAAGACCACGTGGTTTTGGAGGGGGGGGGGGTAAGTCATTGGCCACAAATGACCACAAGTGTGGGGACGGGTTTGAAAACCACTCGAAAAAGGACCAGTGGTTTTTGAATGACCTCTAAATGGCCAAATTCCTCCTACATTTTCGTCGGTCATCATTAAAATTACATTAACTCCTACAGGTGATGGCTTTTATTTCTTCAAATTTTTAATCACTTACATTTGCGTTAAGGCAGGGATGGGTTCCATTCAAAAAATTAAATAATGCGCTCTTTAACCGTACACAATGATTATTTTTTTCAAATTTAACTCGCATTAAGATTTTAATAAAAAAATTGGAAATCAAATTACTAGTACTTCATGCTACCTGAGGTTTCTACACACCCATTTTTTGTTTTTGTTTTGGGTTAGATTACGCCACGTTAGATTACATTAACCGAACGTAACCTAACCTAGCTAATGTAACCCAAACTGAATCCCCCCAAAATCTCCTGCAACAAACCTTATATATATATATATATATATATATATATATATATATATATATATATATATCAGGTCATCCCATAAGTAATGTTTTTTTTGCATTCCTAAACTCGCGTCGTGTTTGCACATGTTTGTGTGTATATTTTGTGGAACACTCGAATTTTTATGCGTTCAGACATGTTACTTCTCAGTCTAAGAAGTTGATCGCGTTAACAATCTTCGTTTATTTCACCCTTACGGATAAGATGGAGGTGTCAGAGGAACACATTAGGCATATAATGCTTTATGAGTTTAGAAAATGAAATAACGTGACTGCAGTTGCAAAAAATATTCAGGATATTTATGGGGAGGAAGCTTTAAATGTAAGGAAATGTCAACGATGGTTCCAGAAGTTTAGGTCTGGTGACTATTGCTTAACTGACGAAGTGTGCTTGGGCGCGCTTGAGTTCAATGATGACCTTCTGATAGCTACATTTGAAGAAAATTCTACTGTAACTGTTGAAGAACTTGCCCAGCGACTAAATTTGACTGGTTCCACAGTTCATCACCACCTGCAATGACTGGGAAAAGTGTCTAAACTTGGGAAGTGGGTTCCCAATACGTTGTCACCAGACAACTGTAGAAATCGTGTGAACATTTGCTCTTCATTGCATTCTCGGCAACTTGAAGCACCATTTCTGAATCAACTCATTACTGGCGATGAAAAATGGGTGCTTTATCACAATGTTAAGCATCATCAGCAGTGGGTTAGTGCTGGGGAATTTGCTACACCACAGCCAAGAGGACATCTGCACCCCAGGAAGGTTTTGCTGTGTATTTCGTGGGATATTCAAGGAGTGGTTTATTTTGAACTGTTGCAGCCCAATCAAACCATTACAGCCGAAGTCAGCAACTTCAAAGATTGAGAGCTGCATTGCAAACACAGCCTCCTTGTTTGGCCAATCGCAAGGGTGTTGTGTTTCAACGGGACAACGCGCGTCCTCATACTGCCCGAATCACCACTGCCAAAATTGAACAGCTTGGTTGGGAAAAAATTCCACATCCTCTATATTCGCCAGATCTTGCACCATCAGATTACCACCTATTCAGAAGTCTTCAAAACTATCTTGACGGGAAAGAACTTGAAAGTTTCGAGGCTATCAACATTGCCCTCTCCGAGTTTTTTGCTTCTAAACCGAAGGAATTTTATCAACATAGAATTGAAATGCTTGTAGAGAGGTGGCAGAGTCATAGAAAGTGAAGGAAAATATATAATTGATTAAAATTTATTTTTATGTAGTTTTATTTTCATTTGGAAATAAAGGTAAAAAAGACATTACTTATATATATATATATATATATATATATATATATATATATATACAGGGTGTCCCATAAGTCCGGCATCATAGGAAAAATAATAAAAAAAGGCAAAACAAAAGCTTTTATTTACAGAACGTGCTCAATATTTCCACCATTGTTTTCAATACACAAATTCAGACGTGATACCCAGTCAGCAAGCACACAGTGAATGATGTTACATGCACCAATAATGCGCTGCCGCAAATGTTCAACACTCCTAATTTTCTCTGCGTATACCAGCGCTTTCAAGTGGCCCCAGAGATAAAAATCTAGTGGCGTGAGATCCGGGCTTCGAGCTGGCCATTCCATAGGCCCTCGACGTCCTATCCAATGACCAGGGAATTGTTGGTACAGGTATTCCCTTACTTGGGTGCTGTAATGTGCGGGAGAGTCGTCTTGCTGGAACCATGTTGGGAAATTTCCTTCTTCGTTCAAGACACTGGGAAATGCTTCGTCCTTGAGCATACGTAGGTAGGTGCCTCCAGTGACATGTTCATCGAAAAAGAGGGGGCCTATGATGTGATCCTTCCAAATGCCACACCATACCATCACCCGAGATGCACCTTGTTCCTTTGAAGAGGTATACCAGTGAGGGTTGTTCTGAGACCAGTAGTGAGTGTTCTGTCGATTTACCTCACCATTTCCATAAAAAACAGCCTCGTCACTGAACAGAATGGTGGACGGGAAATTGGCATCCCGAGCATAAATTATGGTTTGTAGAAATAGAAAAATATTAATTTCTCCTATGATGCCGGACTTATGGGACACCGTGTGTGTGTGTGTATATATATATATATATATATATATATATATATATATATATATAATATATATATATAACAACCAGAATTCAAGCTACGCAATTGACCTTTTGGGGACTTATTCCAATCCCGTTTTCTTACCCTTTTTCTTTTGGGAAACAAATAAATTCCAAAAGAAAAAAAAAAAGCACTTTCTATTTTATATAAAATTGGAAGCAGAGAATTGATCCAGGCGATAAAAAAGGCTGAAAAAGCTTTCATTTATAAATCATTTTCCATTGGCTTCAAAAGTCAGTGATGATTGGTGGATATATTATCTAATATTTCGCTTTCCTTCATGGCATTCAAAGCTTTGCAAACGTTTGTGGAAGAAGAAAAATCAAACTTACTTTACCATTGAAGAATTGATCCATTTTTTATTATCATATTACGAATGAATACAGAATTAACAAATGAATTTACAATATTAAAATAAAACGCTAATGAAAACTACTACAATGAATCATCACCATCGCCTTCATTATCATCATTATTAAAATTATATTCAAAAAATTATATGAAAAAATTATATTAATAAGGTTATATTAAAAAACTTATTAAAAAAAAAATAAAAAAATTAGCCTAACACGAACTTAGATGTAGCTCGTAGCGTAAACTAACCCACTTTTTGTTATACTCTTCATCCTTTTTTTTTTGTTCTTTTCTTATTTTCTCTTTACTTGCATGTCTGTAGTTTGCATGATATGACAGTGTTTGAGTTAAGACTGTGTTTGCATGGTTTGTAAGCGTTCTTATTTTACTTCTTTTCATTTTTCACCCCTCTCCTATTCTCTTCGACTATTTTTCCGACTTGGCAGTGGCCGGCGGATGATGATGGTCAGTCTCTCTCTCTCTTTTTCTGAATGAATGTTAACCCACGAATGATAGGTTTTGCTACTTACTTAACCCCTTATTCTCTCCTTTTAACCTCCTAATCTCTTCTTTCTCTCGGGCTAACCTTAGAGTGGATCTTAGGGTCTTTGTTAGCCTTACCTTCTGTAGATCTGTAGATCATTATTATTGTTATTATTATTATTAGATGTGAAGAAGAGAAAACGTGATAAGAAAAGCAGTATACTGAAGACGCACTGAGGATATTTAAGTTGTTCAGTTATTATCAGTGACTGAATTAGCGAGTCAATTCGCGAATAGTGAATATTTAACAATTAAGTGGTTTGGAAACTTTGTAGGTCGGTAGTAGTGGGAAAGTAGTTTGCCAGAGACGGGATCCCAGTCCACTCTCCAACCTGGTATTACGAGAGTATATCCCCAGTCTCGTCATAAAAGGTTTCCCTAAAGGTTGGAGTGGTACCTTATTCCCACTGGTGTTCCTTTTGTCCGTGATTTGAGTGTTTTCGGTCCAAAGTTCATGGGTTCTTAGATAATGTATAATAAAGATCATAGTGTAGACGAAAAGCTTAGTGTGTTTCTAATAAATAAACCCCTTTTTCATTGTATCTTTACTCCCTTAATCCAACTTCTCGTATTTGAGAATACTGTATTTATTTAACACAATGTACCCAGCAAGAAATGGGATGTTCAATAAACGTCATATACACGTTTATAAAACGTTTACAAAATGTTTATTAAACGTCCCACTTCTTACCCATGGGTAAGTAAAATTTCTGAAAAAGTTCATCTTCATGACTGGATTTTATTTTTTAAATTACAGCACTGTTACAGATATAAAAAGAAAAGATATAAACTCCAAAGAAAAACACATTGTTACCAATCAGTACTTTTTATCTTTTTAGAAATCTTATTTTTCGAGGCGACCTTTTTCTGAAACTAATATAACTTATGATACGTACGAATTTATCAACGTTTTGGACACAAACTTTCAGTGACTACGGTAAGTCGTAGATAGAAAGCAAAGGCCACCGTTTTTATGAAGCACCGCTCCTCCCATACACGAGGTTTCAATTTTAAATATTGTAATTAAACAAAAGTGGTGTGTAATTAAAACCTTTTTAGAATAATTATGGTTGCGCCCACATTCCATTGCAGTATCTCATGGTGATCGTTCAAGCTTTCTTATTATCATTACTGCTATAATTACTGTCAAATTTTGTTGAAAAGATGTTTAAGAAACGACAATTTCGACAGAATTCAAGCATCACAGGATGGTTACAGGCATGCTACGAATTCTATAGCGCATACCCAAAAACGAGCTTGATTGATCAACAGCTTTGGCGGTCATATTGGATTTGAGGTTTGTTTTTATTTTTAAAGATGTCCGCAACTTCAGTATGATTTATGCAATAGCCGATTCAAGTGCGTTCGAGCTAAGTTGCTACGTTAATACATGTGGCTGTCATAGACCAATCAGTCGAGACATTCTTTTCAGAACTATTCAAAGTAGAGAACTCGTTTTCCTTGTTTGATGCTCTACATATTTGGAAGGAAAGAACTCAAGGTTTTATAAACATCACTATTTTATATATAATACAGAGAATAAAGTAAAACGGACAGCAAAGAGGTGGTTTCATCCCAGCAACGTTCCGAGTACGGCATCTTACCACCACACCATCCATCCAGGAAACCAAAAAATTTCGTTTCAAGAGTAGTTTTTGAGTGAAACTTGTTTTATCCTGAGCTTTCATCAGAAAATGAACTAGTTAATCCTTCAGTAAATTGCATTATAGAAAACTACGATAACCGTACATTGATTTTAATACCCGGTTTGTAATGTACGGTTAATGTAAATTTTATAATATATATATATGTGTGTGTGTGTGTTTCTCGAAAGTTTACATCAACGAAACAAGAATAAATCAAATATTAACCAAAACAAACACCATTAATATAACTTTAAAAATCTGAAAAAAACATTAATTTACCACAAGTTTCCGCTGATTCATAAAATATAAAAAAAATAAATAAATAAACAAACAAAAAACCTTAAATGAATAAACACTGTTTGCGAGTTCGGCAGAAACTGGAACGAAATTCGTTCTCCCAACATCTAATCGTAATCCGTCTTAAAAACCCTTCAGATCTAGACCCAGCTTTGAAAACAAAGCATGTACTAAATAAAGTATAGTATCTGACTGTAAATATAAAAGATAAGATTCTTCTGTCAAGTTGCCTCCACCAGGGACTGCTGCGTGCTTCCTCTTCCAGCGCAATTTATTTCTTTTAATTTAACAGATTCAGGGTCGATTTTACACGAAGTGATTCGAGTAAGATAAATTATAATTATAATTACATTACTGCCGAGTAGAGTACCTACACCGGGGATGGGGCTGAGGGGTTCTTTAGATGAGCGAGCGAGGGAGCGGTTCTTATTACGGAGTCAAGCGTCGTTGATGCACATATTGTATTAATAATTGTAGCGAAAAGACTCGACAAAAGAAATATAAATACACAAAAGATACATAATACACAATACAACCGGTAAAACACAGCAAACCAAAGACGACGCAAGATACACGAGATACACAATGGCGCAAAAGAGAGAACTTGAAAGAGATTAAAAAAAAAAATAAAAATAAAAAGTGTCAAGCGAAAAAATGGCAATTTATGACGCCTGACGGAATGGAACCTCGCCTAAACTCAATTTCAGACAACGATAAAAAAATGTCTTTCGACATATTTAAGAATGCGGAATGACTATATACTACCCTCGAGACTTCAACACAAGTTTAGTGACTTGGAAGTAATAATTTAACACACACACACACACACATTTGCGCATTTCCGCATAAGCGAAGAACCGACTATTTTTTTAAATCCATACAATGTATCTAAAAAGAAATAATTAACCTAACTAAAGCTAATCTAACCAAACCTTAGTGCCATCGAACCGAGAAGGGCGTGATAAGCGTTCAGGACCTAACTGAGGGCTCGAAGGGTGGTTTCTATCAAGTCATTAAAATAATTTAGCCTAGTCTAACCTAACCAAATATTAACTAACCTAATCTAATCAGGACCAACATATCTTTTTTTCGAGAATAAAAATGTTCCCAGATATTTTATACAAACATTTGTATAAAAAAGGTATTACCTCACAAAAAAAACACCCCACTTCACCTGTGAATTATCACACACTCGACCTCACTTATGCCCAGTTGCCTAAGCACATATACACACAGATAATTCCTTATGAAATGTTGATAGTTCACTGTTTGCATTTTTCGTAGCACCAAAATATGAGGTGATTCGAAGGTTATCGAGGGGTCGGTCATTGACCTTCAACAACGTTTTTTTTGTTTCGTCTTTCTGCAAAAACTCAAGAAAGTTTCTGAACCTTTTTCGAACGTACGTACTTTATTAACCCTTCTTATTAAATTAAAACGATGAATACCTGAGAGAGAGAGAGAGAGAGAGAGAGAGAGAGAGAGAGAGAGAGAGAATGTAAAGCACCCACCCAAAAAAGTTGTTGGTTTTTAATATAAAAAGTGGGCCTTTTTTTTTGTAAAATAGCTTTAAAATTTTGAATAATGTAAAACATATTTTTAAAACACTTTATATCAAAATAAACGTATTTTAAACTATAACTATATATATATATATATATATATATATATATATATATAATAATAATAATAATAATGAGAAGGAACACCAGCGCAGTTACAAACATTTTGTTTTATGTTAGACGTCTCAGAACGGTCTGGTTCTCTTTTCAGTGACTAAAACTTTAAAATATTCGAATTAAAATAATTTTCAATTACACACTTAAAACAACGTTATTAATTACTAGTTATAAACTATATAATAAAATAGAAAAAAAAAAAAAGAAAAAGAGCGTGGCAAACTTAAAATAATTCCTCTAATCCTTGCATGGGATCCTACATCAGGAAAATAAAACGACATTTGAAACCCATATTTTTGAACATCTCAGCAGATCGGTACGACCAAATTATCCTTTAGCTAAAGCACTTTATTCTACAATACAAAAACATTCACACAACTACTGTCACCCTTTTTTCGGAGTCGAATTTCGCTGTTCTCGGCAATGGCGGATCAGACTCGGACCTCAATATTCTTTTAATAAATATGATTTATCATTTTGACCCTCTGCCGCCCTTTTAGGTAAAACAAACTTTTCGTCCTTATAGTATTAAATAATTATAACTCTTCAAAGGATTTATTGTGTTTAAGTAAGTTTGTCATGCTCTTCTTTTTTCCTCTTCCGTATACAGGAAGAAAACTACCACCTTTTTGGGTACCAACTATTTCAGTTACATCCCCTTTGGTTTCAAAAGTCTCGAGTTTGAAAACTAGAATTTCCCGAGTTTTCCATATTTGTTCCAATTGACTTTTTCCATAATGAAGTTTCATACTTAGAGAATTTCTTTTCTGTGATTCTGTTCCCTTCTCCCAGTTTTCATTAAATAGTTAACAAATTCCTTTAAAATATATTTCATCCAACTCATCCAGTATTTATTATTGCGAAACTTCCAGTCTACATAAAACTTCCATATTTGGGTGCATCTCACCCTAAACTTGTTTTCTTCTTGAAATCTTGAAATCTCTCCTCACCGGGGCTTTTCCCCAGTGCGGCTTCCGGTTTATAAGAACAAACTTACATTCCATTCAGTGGCGACTGGCGTATAGGAGCGATGGAGCGGTCGCTCCCCCTTGCTTGAAACGATAAATATTAATTTAACAGATAAAAAATATATTAATTTTAAGATATTAAAAAAAATATTCTTGAAATATATTTTAAAAATTCATGTGGCATATCATGATTCATGAGGCATTTTGAGTAAGCCTTCAATACAGTACATAATATTCTAAACTTATAGCATAGCTTCAAACAGCGTACCGCTGTTTGAATACAAAATAATATTGCAGCCGAATGGAGCGATAGATTTTTCGCTCAAGTAAATATAAATTATATTTTACTGTTGTAATGAAAATATAAGTACAATCGCGAATTTTTTTTTATAATAACAACTTTATTTTTACTAATAGTTACTTCAGTAATAATGATATAAGCCATTTATATGTATTTTATTGAAATTATTACTTATTTGTAATTAACTAGAATTGTACGTCTGGCATAGCCGCATATGTTAATACAAGTACTCTTGTGAGCGGCATTTGGATTCGCGCTAGCTATTGTGAGTCTGTGTTGTCGTACAATTTTATGAAATCGCACCCCCATACATTTATACCACGAGTCGCCACTGATTCCATTGAAAGTTTTTTGCGCCTTAAAGAAACTCTTCTAAGCTACTTAAAGTCCTCTCTGGTTTATCTATTTACGTGGTTGACTGCCAAGCCAGCTACATAGGGCAAATATCTTTACAACTTAAACAAAGAATGGGCAAACATAAAGGTTTTTCACGCAGAACTAACGAACCTATTTCTCACCCAGAACACTCATCTATCTGTCTACATTCAGGACAGTTTTCTCATCCATTTAGACTCAAGATTTTAAAATACTTTCAATTGGCCAGACGTCTTCAAATTTAAAGATTTTAGAAACTCCACATATTCAGATAATAAAATCATCCCTTAACGAACAGTCATCCTCCATCAAACTATCCATCCTTTAAAGAACGACCAACCAATTTTTTGAATTTGTCCTCTCATGTTTTTATTCAGTTGCTCTCTGGGATTGCCATGCTGAAAGTTGGTTTTCTGCTTGGTTCCTAATTAATTTGCTATAGTATCATAAAAAATTGTGCTCTTGTGTATTGTTTTCAAATTTATTTTTAGATTTATTTATTGGTTTTAGGGGTTTTTAATGCTTTAGCTACTAAAATGATTTCTACTGCAACATGGGCCCTCCTTTATATATATATAAGGGAGTAGAGTGTAAACACCAATCGACCAGGGAAGTACTCCTGGGGGAACGTTAGGCAGGAGGCTGGAACTCCCGTTTCTCCTGTCACTGTCGTCCTTAGACTGATTTTTTTCCGTGTCTCATCTAGACCAGGGGTTTTCAAACTGTGTTCTGCGAGAACTTGATGGGGTTCCGTGGGGCATATCATGAGAGACTGAGAAGGAGAGAGAGGTAAGATAAAATAATATCAACTGGCATGGATGAATTTACGATATATATTCTGCGAATTCAGTGACTGTGTTTTGAAAGGAGTAGGCAAAGAGAGAGAGGGCGAGAGAGAGAATTTTAATTCAAACTATGAGATATTCAGAATAAGTGTTGTCCTCTCGCAGCCACAGTAAGAAACAGGAGCTCATTTTGTAAACAAAACACAGCTGATGACCACAAGCACTGGTCTGATTGATTTGGTGAGTTTCTCTATGTTTTTAGGTTTAGTTTTCTCAGTTCACGGAAGTTATGATCACAGTAATGTGATATCGAACTTTTATCCAAAGGAAAGCAATCACATCCAAGTCATTGAACATTTATTTGTTTGATTAACTATTAAAATTACTCCTCAATAACTGTAAAATTCCTCTTTTAATTATTTTGGATTGAAAACTTTAATTTTACAATAAACATGATATTTTTTATACTTATAATTTCTTTTATGCTGACAGTAATGTGAGGAGGGGAATTTAAAATAAATAGGTCAATAAAAGTGAATTCTCTTTTTTTCCTTGTAAATTTATAAACTTGTATATTTTTTTGGTGAAATTCATGTAACTGTATATGTAAATTTCATAAATTACATAAATAAACTGCAGTGAGCATAAATTGTGTTTTATTACAATTTATATCATTAAAATTTTACCTGTTGGTCAAGGTTCTGTGAATTTTTTTTTTTAAATAAAGGTTCCGTGGCTTCAAAAAGTTTGAAAAACTCTGATCTAGACTATGAGTAGTTCAACATGCTATCAAACACACACTTCTCCCTCTATTCCTCACTACACACTACACAACCTTTTCAAAATTAAAAAATATATATTAAGAATAGTATTTGCATTTTGGCTCTCTTTTTCTCTTACCATGGAGGGGCAAAAGTCATATGATTGGGGACCTACAGCTTTACGTGGGATCCGAAACACGTGTCCTTACATAATCTGAACGCAGAGGACGGTTCCCCATTCAACTATTCTCCTGATCCAATGTCGCTTAACTTCACTGATCGACGGGAAACGATGTTACGACAATGGCTACAACGTAGCCTCATTTCCAGAACCCTGAGGAACACCACTGTTAATAGCTTTCGGAGAAGGACAGTGGCCATGTAGAGGAAATTAGAAAGGAAGGCACAGACAGAAGGATAGAAACCGAAGGAGAGCAGTTTGGAAATTAAAGATTTGCGCCAGACTATCAAAAGCTTTTATATGTCTAGCGCAATAGCAAAAGTTTCACCGAAATCCCGAAAGGAGGATGACCAAGAGTCAGAGAGATATGCAAGATCATCACCAGTAGAACGTCCCTTGCGGAACCCACACTACCGATCTGAAAGAAGACAGAGAAGAGAGGTGTTTAAAAATCTTCCTATTAAGAACAGATTCAAAAACTTTAGAAAGGCAAGAAATCAAAGCAATTGGACGATAGTTGGATGGTTGAGAGCGGGTCGACCCTGCCTGGGCAGGGTGTCAGCACTGAAGGATAGTTCTTAAGAACAACAAAAGGAAAACTAGGACTGTACGCCTTCCTAAAGTTCAGCCCAGAGAGGGGAGAAAGAACATCTTTGGAAGAGATTCTAATTTCAGACATAATAAAGCCAGAGGGAGGATATGGAGGAACAGCACCGGAATCGTCCATGGTTGAGTTGGAAGCGAAAGTTTGAGCGAAGAGTTCAGCTTTATCAGGAGAAGAGACGACAACTGAGCAGTCGGAATGGAAAAGAGGAGGGAAAGAAGAGGAAGTAAAGTTGTTGAAGAGGTTCGTAGCTAGATGCAAGAAAGAGCGAGAAGAATTAAAATTCGATAGGTTTTCACATTTTTGGCAAGTCAAAGAACAGATTTTGCACGATTCCGGGCAGAAATATAAGCTGAGTGAGAATCAGGAGTTTGATGGCGACGGTACCTTTTGAAAAACTCTTCTCTGTTGCGGAGAGAATTAGAACAAGTAAATTAAACCAAGGTTTTTTCCCATTAGTAGTAGGGTAATTCTACGAGAAATAGACAAATGAAGTACACGGTAACCTCTTCAAAATTCATTAAACTTGGTGTGAGGGTTGGTTTAGGTCCAAATTACAAATTTCTGAATTTTTTTGAAAATTGGTCAAGTTGGTCAAATTTTATGGCTTGACCAAATTTTGGTCAAATGAAAAAAACAATAATTTTCAAACGTAAATATCTCAGCTCCTAATTGTGGTAGTGTAGTAAGTCTTAAATGATAAAATATGTAAAATTAACTGTAGTTTCTAAATATGTATTTTTTTAGGGTAACAAAAATAAAATTATGATTTTTTGGAAAGTTTTTTTTTTTTTTTTTGCGATTTGGCAGCGAAGATATCATTTTTCGAAAAAAAGACCAGGAATAAAAAATGTTTATTTGATGTATGTACACCATAATAAGTAATAAAAAGTCAGCTTATCGACGATTATTATGAAAAAAAAATAAAAAAAAAAATCCTCCAAATTTTAACAATTTTTTGCTTTCTTTCCAGATTTTCAGTATATACCTAATTTTCTAGTATACGTAAATTTACCTAACCCTTAAAATGCCTCAAAACACAAAATTTTGTTGCGATCCTATGAAAAAACACTCAAGAAGAATTTTCTGTAACATCAAAAAAGTAAACTCTGCCATGGCAGCTGCAAGCTATGGAATTTTGGAAGAAAATCAATTACTATGCAGCAATTGCTATGTCACAATTAAAAAGAAGCCAATTGTATTAGAACATGTTCAACGTTCATCCAGAGAGCCGGAACCTGCACCAATACCTGAGCCAGACATACTTAACGAATGTATGGAGCGAAGCAGTAGCGATTCCACGAATCCACCACCATTGGAAGAATTTGTCGTTCAAGACAGGCAATTCAATAAAGATTTGCTCAGCGACAATATTTTACCTTTATTTGATGAAAGCCCTATTAAAACAGGTAATAAAACAATAGAGACTCCGTTCAGGACATTTGTTTCTTAATGCCAAATTCGTAGTTTTCTGTTTTTAAATATTAGCATCAGCACTTGAATACATATATACAAAATATTTGATATTTGATTATTTCACGCAACCTAAATTTATGAATTTGTTTTACAGCTGGATTGAAGCCGGGACAAAAACAGATAAAGGCTTCTACGAAATTCAGATCGACAACGGAAAAGGTTAAACGAAGTTTTGAAGCTGCTTATGGGGCTCCTATTGACTATTCTGAAGCTGGTCCGTCCAAAAAAAGTTGTTTGGAAGATGATTTAGAGAGGCAAGACTACTTTTCGGACATAGTTATTGAAATTTGACATTTTAAATTAAATTTAATACAGTCATCGAAGTATATACTAAATTAAGTTTTATCTGTTTACATTTTTATAATCGGACAATATAATACATATACATATATTTTATGAAAAGTTTAATTAAAAATATACTAATTAAACTTAATGTCAAATACACTTTATTTCAGGTATCAAAAGGTTATGGAAGAATTAAAGGAGAAATTTCAAGCAAGTAACGATCGCAATCTTAGGTTACAAATACTATCATTGTATCCCTATCCCATTGAAAAAACTGCTGACTTCTTTGGAGCAACAAAGTATATGGTGCGTAAGAGCCGCAATCTTCAAAAACAGTTTGGGATTCTTCCTAACATTCCAAACATGACGAAAGGGAAGGTCGTCACAGCTGAAATGAAAAAAATCATTCAGGAGTTTTATGAAAATGACGAATATAGTAGGATGTGCCCGGGAATCAAAGATTATAAGTTTGCAATAAATGAAGAGGGTGAAAAAATAAAAAAACAAAAAAGACTGGTATTGTGTAACTTGAAAGAGTTATATGCTGAATATGCAAAAAATGATGAAAATCCCAAAATAGGCTTTAGTACCTTTGCTCATCTTCGACCGTCGTGGTGCGTGCTTGCGGGACAAAGCGGAACTCACAGTGTCTGCGTATGTACGCATCACCAAAATCCGAAACTACAAATATCAGCGTTAGGCATTAAAGATTTAGACTACAAAAAATTAATGTCTTTATCCATCTGCGGCATGGACAATGAAGATTGTATGATGCACCGATGCAAAAGATGCCCGCGAGAGGTCGGAATCAAAAATTATTTGGAAAGTTTGGACTTCATGGCGATGGAAGAGATAAAATATAAACAATGGGTGTCCGTCGATCACTGTATGTTAAAAGATATCACCGAAACTCCAGAGGAATACGTGGAATCGCTCACCAAAAAAATTGCACAACTGACAAGACACCACTTCACGAATAAATGTCAGTCGAGTTACTTCAAAAATCTAAAAGAAACTCTGCCCGAAAATGAAGGTGTTTTGGTGGGCGATTTCGCGGAAAACTTCTCATTCATCGTACAAGATTGTGCCCAGGGGTTTCATTGGGAGAACTCGCAATGTACAGTGCACCCATTCGTTTATTATTCCAAAAACAATGCAGGAAAACTAATTTGCAAAAGTTACTGCTTCGTTTCAAACCGTCGCAGGCATGATACAATTCTGGTTCATAGTTTTCTCAAAAAATTAATCCTGTGCATCCAACAACAAAATTCAAACCTAACTAAAATTCATTATTTCACAGATGGATGCGCGGCTCAGTATAAGAATAAAACAAATTTTCTAAATTTATGCCATCATTTCGAAGACTTCAAAATTCATGCTGAGTGGAATTTTTTCGCGACATCCCACGGGAAGAATGCCTGCGACGGTATTGGCGGAACGGTAAAAAGAGCAGTCGCCAGAGAAAGCTTACGACGGCCTCTCGACCATCAAATCTTAACAGCTGAGGACTTCTACAATTTCTGCTCTCAAGAATTCCTAACCGCTATTGACTTTTTTTACGTCTCTGAGGCAGAAGTTGTAGATGTAGAGCTTTCTTTGCAAAAACGTCTGAGTGAACCTATTACTTCTATCAAAGGTACTCAACAATTACATCGCTTCGTCCCAATTTCCAAGAATTCGTTGAAGGTTTATCCACTCTCTCAGAGTGCACAGTCAGTCGAAATAAGAGAGCTCATTAGAGTTTCTGCTTCGGATCAAGAACATAATACTGTCTCTCAACGCGAAATTGAAACAGGCTCTTTTGTGGGTTGTATGTATGAAAATAAACTATGGCTCGGATTAGTCCAGTCCTTTGACTGTGAATATGATGATTTTCTGATAAAATTTCTCCATCCTTCGGGCGTATGTCCCTCATACATTTTTCCTGCGCAAGATGATGTTTGTCACGTTCCAACAGAAAATATATTTGGGAGTATTGAAGCAAGTTTACGAGGAGGAACAAGAATACAATACATTTTTCCGCTTCAAGAATTAAATAACTTTTCAAAGAAGATAAAATAAATTCTATCGAATGTATACTATTTAAGATTGTCTATATAATATTTCTAAAATTTTTATCTAAGATTTGTGTATCTACTTAATAGTTATAAAAATCTTTTCAAATTCTTTTTTCTTATTATTATATTATTAGTGTCTAAAATTTGGATTCACTGGATGAGAATACTGTCTCTTAATTCATTCTCAAAGACTTGTGTACGTGTAGTATTAGGAAGAGTATTTTATACTCTGATAAGCGCTTTATAAATTAAACATTATTATTGTCAATATATTCTGTCCCTAAATATAAGAGAGGTTATGTATGTACATTGTACATATATTTTAAAAGATTTTTTCTCCTTTGGTTTATCTACATGTATTTTTTATATGATTTGAAAATTGTCTTTTTTTGGACCAACAAGTCTGTAATAAATCTTCGTCGTCTGAAAAAAAAATTTATTACTTAATTTCAAACTCAGTTTTGAGCCTTATAATAAACTATAAGCTGACTTTTTATTACTTATTATGGTGTACATACATCAAATAAATATTTTTTATTCTTGGTCATTTTTTCGAAAAATGATATCTTCGCTGCCAAATCGCAAAGAAAATATATTGACATTTTTTCCAAAAATCATAATTTTATTTTTGTTCCCCTAAAAAAATGATATGTTTAGAAACTACAGTTAATTTTACATATTTTATCATTTTAAGACTTATTACGCTACCACAATTAGCAGCTGAGATATTTACGTTTGAAAATTGTTGGTTTTTTTATTTGACCAAAATTTGGTCAAGCCATAAAATTTGACCAACTTGACCAATTTTCAAAAAAATTCAGATTTTTGTAATTTGGACCAAAACCAACCCTCACACCAAGTTTCATGAATTTTGGAGATGGTGGAGTGTACATTTGGCACTTTCATTTGTCTATTTGTCCTGGAATTACCCAGTAGGAATAAAATACGGAATGTACGTCTTTAAGATTGTGGTCGGAGGAGCCCAACGGAGAAAAAAGTTTGACAAAGAAGGATGAGAGGTGAGAAATAAATCTAGAATGTTGGGCCTATCTCCAAGGCGATCGGGGATACGAGTAGGGTGCTGTACAATCTGCTCTAGGTCATTCAGGATAGAAAAGTCGTAAGCTAGTTCACCATGGGTGTTAGTAAAATGAGACGAAAGACAAAGGTGGTGATGAACATTGAAATCTCCTAAAACGGAGATTTCAGCAAAAGGAGAGTGGGATAGAAGTATTCCACTTTAGAAGTGAAGTAGTCAAAGAATTTTGGATAGACATAGAATTAGGAGAAAGGTAGAGAGCGCAAATGTATTTAGTTTGAGATTGGCATGTAACTGCAGTTATAAAGAAATGGAAAGGCTTTGTAACAATCAAAACTCTACCAAAGTGGGGACGACCTTGAATGTTTTCAGAACGGACAGCTAGACGGATTGAAAGAATGGCTGCTGCGAATCTACGAGTGACTGCGTCATATTTACCAAATATTAATACTATCCAAGGTCGATGTCCATTAGGAGTGTTTAAAACTAGGAAATGTTTGAAAAATGTAGCATACTGTGTTTTTTTCCCTATTATTTGGTCCAAGTGAAGTCTTTTCGTACCATTTTCATCAAAATCGAAATTAGCCTCGGGGTCACTCAAAGAGCTTAATTGATAGCATGTTTCAGTCATTTACGGTAAAATGCTAACTTTGTAATCTGACCCTTGTTTTGATCCTCTCGACGAAAGAATGTGATTAGAAACAATTTTGATGTCGGAACGAGTTATGGTTTTCAAGATATTTGACATCAAAGTATGTCAATCGTCATAGAGTTACGCAGTTTTGTAGTGATTCAGGAATACGTCCGTAGTGATTTCTGTATTCAAAAATTTAATTTCATTTGGTATAAGTCGCTGTGCACAACTGGAATGAAATGATATGATGCTGGTCAATTTCTTTTGTATGTAGATACCATGTGTCAACTGGCCAGCATGTAATATAATACTTCTTTTCCAGGTATCCTAATAAAGATCTACGTCCTGCGTAACTTCAAGCTAAGATGGATCCTGAACCAGTGACAACTCGTAGTGGTAAAAGACTTCACACGCCTCAGGAACTTCCTCGTAAAAATGCCGAAGTGTCACCATCTGTACCCGTTCTAAGGAATGAAACAAATCACTTCCCTGTAGGTCAGCCGTCCTCCTCTATATGTGGTGCAAGGTTGCTTACAGCACCATAAGTGCTCCAGATTTCTTCCATGTAAATCAAAGCCCATCACTGAACAGGAACGAAGTATTTAAAATAATTGTAGACAATGTATTGACCTTCTGGAACATGGCACGTAAAGACCATTCGGCCGCACAACTGCGTAGCGAAGCTGCAAACTTTGTGGCGTGAGTGGAGACTGTTGGACAAGAATAAGGAGAAAGAGAGAGTAACCCAGACAATAAACGGGCCATGTTTGCAGATAAACTCAATAAACTCTGGGATATTGGAGCCTCTGATGCAATCGAGGAAGTCCTAATGAATAGGCTTCTCACAAGTGATGATAAAAGGGAAGACATAAGCTTTTATCTGGACCAGCGCGATGGACGAGAAGCTACACTTAGTGGCAACGATAAAATCTTCGCTGATAAGAAAAAACTTCAGACATTTAGGGTGCTCCAGAACAAAACGCAGCAATGCAAACTGCATCAGTTCAAAGTAGCGCATGAGGGGGAAATTTGGGACGTGAATGAGGGGGAAGCTATTTTAATTGGGGACTCTTTAGTGTGCCATATGGACAAAGAGTTCGTTGAATGGCATCCAACCAAGAGGAGGAGGAGGGTCTGTCTCCCAGCGGCCAGGGTTGACAGAGTTAGAGACGAAGTGGATAGGATTGACGTTGCCTCCCGTCACTCGATGTTGGTGACGATGGTAGGAGGCAACGACTCGTATAGGCCCGATACGAGAGTGCCTGACCTTTTGGAGAGATATAGGGGGTTAATTAAGTCCCTGAAGGCGAGGTCTTAGGATTACGTCAAAACCAATATTTTTTAATAATAAATTAGAAGAGATTTGTGCTGAGGAAAATGTACCCTTCGTAAAGTTGTGGTCCGAATTCAGTGATCCTAGCCTTTTTATAAAAGATGGGGGTGCATTTTAACGAAATAGGTAATGCTAGGCTAGGTAGGTTAATTGACGAAAACGTACGAAAGCTGTATAGGTCGAAGCCTTCTTTAAACGTTGTGGGTCCGGGGAGCGCGGGCCCGTCGTGAAAAATAGTTTAAAACGCCGGCCCGTGATAAAAAATAACTTAAACGTCTTTTATTGTAAGGCGCGTAGTATTAGAAATAAATTAAACGAATTTAAGGCGATAATTTATTCCGGCAACTACGATATAGTTGCTATCACTGAAACGTGGTTAAATACCGTGACTCGGGACTTGTTGAGCGAACTTGATATACCGGGTTTTAAACTCTTTACTAATGATAGGTTACATAGGATTGGTGGCGGTGTTTTGTTGTACATTCGTAATTCCCTTAGGGCTATCGAGGTTAAGATAGATTTTCCGACAGCAATTAATGCGATATGCGTTGAAGTTAGGGCGCGTAGTATTAGTTTCAATTTTGTTGTTGTTTATAGACCTCCCGTTCAACCCCGGAATAGTATAATTGTCGGAGACATTAACTGCCCCAATGTTAATTACGAGACTTTTACTGGTAATGAGGAGAGTTTGAGATTGATTGAGTGTATGGAAGATAATTTTTTACAACAAATGGTTACCGAACCAACACGCGGTGACAATATTTTAGATTTGGTGATGACGAACGGCGAAAATATAGTCGAAGGTTTAGAAGTAGGCGAGAGTTTAGGATGTAGTGATCATCAAATTCTTAGGTTTAACCCTTTGACGACCAGTATACGTTTCTTTGAACTTAAAAGTTTAAGTTTTGTTGTGTTTTACAATTAGATATTAGTAACTATAGTCACTTAAATGACCCATTTTTGGGTTAATTTTCCGTCAACTAAACGATACCTGTATAAACATGTAGATGTATTTGTAGAAACGTTGCATCATTGTACAATTTATATTATTATTTCCGTTGGGACAAATATGTCCCTTGGTCCTCAGAGGGTTAAGTTATTGATAGAAAACACTAAGGATAGTAACGTAATAGAAGTCCCTGATTTTCGTAGGGCTAATTTTGATAGTTTTGCGGATAGGATGGTAGTAGTGGACTGGGATAACTTATTTATGGGTAATGACACAAATTTGCATTTGGGAGGCGTTTAAAGAAAGTTTTATGAATATTGAAAGGGAGTTTATTCGTCGTAGGCCCAAGCGCGCTAGAAATCATGGTAGGCCCAAGTGGTGGACTAGGGAAATAGGCGAGTTCATAAACGAGCGTAACAGAGCGTATAGACTTAATAAACGCAATGGCACGGCAGCTAACTTTAATAGATATATCGAGCTTAGACGTCAGGTTAAAAGATCAGTTAGGAATGCTAAGCGTAATTTAGAGATACTTATAGCTGCGGATAGTAAACATAATCCAAAAAAGTTTTTTTGAATACGTCAATAATCGTAAGCCGATAAAAGATAACATAGGCCCTCTAGTGGATGTTAAAGGCGCTTTGGCTTCTGACGCTCAGGCGATGGCGGGTATTTTCAATAACTTTTTTGCAAGTTTTTACCGTAGAAGACGTAGATAATGTCCCCGACGTGGACGATATCGTTCCATTTAGTAGCGAGACTATTTTGGATGAAATAACTGTTTACGAGGGTGAGATTGCGCATTATATCGATAGGCTAAAAGTTAGCAAGGCTCCAGGCCCTGACGCTTTTTATTCCAGACATTTGAAAGATTTGAAAGACGTTATTGTAGGCACCTTAACGAAGATTTTTAATCAGTCACTCGAAACGGGGATTATTCCTGAAGACTTCAAATTAGCTAACGTCACGCCTATTTTTAAAAAAGGCGACCGCACAGTAGCTAGCAATTATAGGCCCATTACCTTAACGTCAATTGTCGGTAAACTTTTGGAATCTGGAGTTAGGGATCGTATCATCGATCACTTAGAAAGTCGAGATTTGATTAATAGTAGTCAGCATGGGTTTCGACGCCATAGATCTTGTTTAACTAATTTGTTAGAATTTTATAACGAAATAGTGCGCGAATACGATAGGCATAGAGCGGCTGACGTTATTTATTTAGATTTTAAAAAGGCGTTCGATACAGTTCCGCATAGAAGATTAATTGCGAAGGTTAAAGCGCACGGTATACGCGGTCAGGTAGCTAACTGGTTAGAGGAATGGCTTCGTGCTAGGAGACAGAGGATCGTTGTTAATGGTAGTGAATCGGGGTGGTTGGATCTAGGTAGCGGTGTCCCACAGGGTTCAGTGTTAGGCCCATTGCTATTCGTAATTTACATTAACGACATAGATGTAGGATTGACTAGTAACGTGTTAAAATTCGCGGACGATACTAAAATAAGCGGTAAGGTTGTTAACGAGGACGATAGAAATAGGCTCCAAGACGATGTAAATAGGATTATGGAGTGGACGGATAAGTGGCAGATGCAATTTAACGTAGACAAATGTAAAATTTTACATATAGGTTCTTGTAACAATAATTACACGTACACGATGGATGATAGAGAGTTAGCGAGCGTTGACGAGGAAGTAGATTTAGGCGTACGCGTATCTAAGGATTTAGAAGTTAGGAACCAGTGCCTGGAGTCTTGCGCAAAAGCTAGTAGGATGTTAGGCTTCATAGCGCGTAATTTCGAATTTAAATCGAAGGATATTATATTGCTCCTTTACAAGTCCCTAGTTAGGCCTCATTTAGAATATGCCGTTCAGTTTTGGTGCCCGTATTTGTGTGAGGATATTGATAGGTTAGAAAGGGTTCAGCGTCGTGCCACGAAACTAATTCCGTCATTGCGCAACAAGCCTTATGAAGATAGGATTAAAGTGTTAGACTTGCATTCACTCGAAACTAGGAGATTAAGGGAGGAGCTTATTGAAGTTTTCAAAATCGTTCACTTTCGATAATAGCAATACTCGTAATAACGGATTTAAGTTGCGTGGCAGACGTTTCATTACTAATATCGCTAAAAAATTCTTTACGTTTAAAGTAATTGATAATGGAATAATCTTCCCGCGTCAATCGTTAACTCTACCAGTGTTAATGTGTTTAAAAACCGTCTAGACAGACATTTTAAAAATATTAACGTTGTTTAAAATAAAAAAAATTGGTAACAGGAGCTCTGGGGGTCGTAATCGGGGATGAGTCTGTTGACGTCTAATGCCAGTTTGTGACATGCCAGCGTGTGATATGCCAGTAAAAATTATAAAAAGAAAAAATTAGACTAACACAAACGTAGATGTAACTCGTAGCGTAAACTAACCCACTTTTTGTTTAACTTTACCTTCTTTTTTTTTTCTCTCTCCTTACTTGCATGTCTGTAGTTTGCGTGGTATGACAGTGAGTTCAGACTGTGTTTGCATGGTTCGTAAGCGTTCTTATTTTACTTCTTTTCATCTTTCACCCCTTTCCTATTCTCTTCGACTATTTTTCGGACTTGTCGGCAGTGGCCGGCGGATGATGATGATGAGTCTTTTTTCTCTTTTTTTGAATGAATGTTAACCCACGAGTGATAGGTGTTGCTACTTACTTAACCCCTTATTTTCTTCTCTTAACCCTCTACTCTTTCCTTTCTCTCGGGCTAACCTTAGAGTGGATCTTAGGGTTTTTGTTAGCCTTAGCTTCTGTAGATCTGTAAATCATACTTACTTAACCCCTTATTTTTTACTTACTTAACCCCTTATTTTCACTTACATAACCCCTTATTTACACTTACAAAACCCCTTATTTTCACTTACATAACCCCTTATTTTCACTTACATAACCCCTTATTTTCACTTACATAACCCCTTATTTTCACTTACATAACCCCTTATTTTCACTTACATAACCCCTTATTTTCACTTACATAACCCCTTATTTTCACTTACATAACCCCTTATTTTCACTTACATAACCCCTTATTTTCACTTACATAACCCCTTATTTTCACTTACATAACCCCTTATTTTCACTTACATAACCCCTTATTTTCACTTACATAACCCCTTATTTTCACTTACTTAACCCCTTATTTTCACTTACTTAACCCCTTATTTTCACTTACTTAACCCCTTATTTTCTTCTCTTACCCCCTACTCTTTCCTTTCTCTCGGGCTAACCTTAGAGTGGATCTTAGGGTCTTTGTTAGCCTTAGCTTCTGTAGATCTGTAGATCAGCCCCAGAAGATGAGGAAATCGGCGCCCTGTCAGATGACAGTGTGACAGAGGACCACGGAGAGCCTGAGAGCACCGATTTCTCACCAGGACCACTAACAAGGCCGCAGTTCATGGTACTGGAAGCGCCAAAATGTATCATGCAGGACCCCGAGCTGACATCGACATTTGATAGGATCAAAATGAGTGATAATGAGGGAACCATGATAGCTACAGTTCTAAAGGTGTGTGGCGCCAGCTTGTCCCGATGCACTACGCGCCGTGAGCGCATAGCAAACAGTCATAATATTTTGCTAGAAATTCTGGATTCGGTTCGGCAGAACCCTCCTGAGTTCGTTACACTACACTGGGATGGTAAGTTGACTAAGGACAGGTATGGTGATGCCCACGAAGCACTTGCTATACTTGTCAGGTCCCACTCCTAATTTTTCCAAGTGTAAGCTTCTTGGTGTTCAGAGGCTACCACATGCTACTGGAAAAGCTCAAGCGGAAGCAATTGTAGAGATGCTGGAAATCTGGTAGGTCAAAGAGAAAGTGAAAGCTCTCGTTTTTTATACAACCGCGAGTAACATTGGCTGGAAAAGTGGAGCCACTAAATACATCGAAGAACTCACTGAGAATAAAGTCTTCTACCTCGGCTGCAGGCACCATGTTTTGGAACTTGTTCTTGGCAATGTGTGGGAGACCTTGTTCGGAAAGACCAGCGCTCATGAAAGCACCATATTCCATCAGTTCAAGTTTGCATGGCACTCATTAGACACTAATCTGCCACATCAAACACTTCAACTCTCGGACCCGTGGCTTCTGAAATGTGCAGAAGAGGCAAAGAAAGGCCTGACTGAAGTGCTTACAACGGGAAAGAAGTTGCCTCGGGACGATTACAGAGAATGTGCAGAGAACGCACTGATCTTCCTAGGGAAGGTGCCTCCTCGAGGTCACCATAAAAGGAAACCTGGTCCAACGCACCACGCCCGTTGGATGGGCAAAGTTCTCTACGCCCAGAAGATGCTCATTTGGGCGGAGCAGTTACACGATGATGAGAGGCTCCTGACGAAGCTGAGAAGACCGAATACTTTCATAGAGTTGTTTTACACACCATACTGGATGAAAGCAAGCAGGAGAGCGGATGCATCAATGAATGACCTATAGTTTGCCAAGGCCATGATGAGCTTCAGACAGTTAGACGTGGAGGTGCCAACGCCGCTCTCGAGAAATTCTTCGGTCACAAGTTGTATCTGACAGAAGAAGTCATAGTCTTCTCTCCGTTCAGTCACCATCCTGCAGCCACAGACGAACTGAAGCAGGCAATAGCGTCGAAGCTGATTGAAACCGAGAAACCAGACAACTTCAGGATCGGGAGGCCAACTTTCACAACCATCAGTGTCACGGCAGAAAGCGAGATACCGGACTATGTGGGCCCTGATTCTCATTTCTTGTTCAGCTGCTTGGATGTGAGCGATGGATGGCTACAGAAACCCGTGGTTGACTGGCCACAAGATGCCGATTATGAGATGGCAGAGAATTTCGAATTTCGTGAGAACTTTGAAGGTGGTAAACGATGCCGCTGAAAGGGGTGTCAAGCTGAATACAGAGTATACCAAAATAATAACTGACAACCATAAGGAACGGCAACGATTACTACAGGCTGTCGAGTAGCACCGAAACAAGTATTCCGACTTCTCAAAGAAAACACTTGGATAGAATTATAGAGAATAATTGGTAAATTTGTTTATCAATAAATAGTGGGGGCCGGGAGGATAATAAAATACAAATGCCGCAGCCTGTTCTTCAGGCTGGACAGGGGTGGGTCCGGAGTGGACATTTTATTATCTTCCTCCCCCATTATTTTTACTGGTCCTACATGAGGATGAAAAAATTACTGCAAATATACACGAAAACATTAATAAGAACATATTTTAGTGGTAAATATCTTGAAAACTGTAACTCATATCGACATCAAAATTGCTTCCAATCGCATTTTCTCGTCGAGAGGATGCATTAGTTACAAAGTTAGCATTTTACCGTAAATGACTGAAACATGCTATCTTTTAGCGACCTATATTCAATTTTGATGAAAATGGTATGAAAAGATTTCACTTGGACCAAATAATGGCAAAAAACACAGTATGCTACATTTTTTCAAACATTTCCTAATTTTGAACACCCCTAATGTCCATCCCTTTACTGTACATTGTACATTTACGGTACATTGAGAAAGAATGATCTGCATGGAAGAGTTGCACGAAGAAAACCTCTGCTACGAGAAGCGCACAAAGCTTGTTTGAAGTACGCCAAGGATCATCAAAGTGATGGATTTGCATTCTGGAAGAAAGTTCTCCGGACAGACGAGACAAAAATTGAATTATTCAGGAACAACAAGCAAAGGTATGTTTGACGAAAATCAAATATTGCCTTCAAGAAAAAGATAACCCCTTCCTAAGGTTAAACATGGTGGTGGTAGTTTGCTTCTTTGGGGATGTTTTAGTGCTTCCGGTCCAGAAAAGCTTGTTGTCATCAATGCAATCTTGAATTCGAAGAAAGATCAGGAAATTTTAAAAGAAAATGTATTGCCTTCAGTTCGGGAGTTGCGAATGGGTCGCAATTGGGTACTGCAACAAGATAATAAATCCAAAAACATATAAGTAAGAGCGCCATAAAATGACCAACAAACGAATTTCAAGCTTCTCGAGTGGCCCACTCAAAGCCCAGATCTCAATTTAATCGAGAATTTATGGTTTGATTTGAAAAAAATGGTCTCCAAGAGAAACTCTTCGAATACGAGTAGATTGCAACAATTTTCTTCAGAAGAATGGGCTAAAATAAATGCAAAAAACTTCACTTTTTTTCTACGTGAAGGTCAAAATATGAAAATAAGAACCCACTCTAATAGACAATTTATTTCCACAGCAGTTTCGATGCCCACTGGCATCCTCCTCGGGTGGATATAGAAAAACGAATGAACGGTCGGTCCCTGGACTGTTTTTCCCTCTTGTTTTGGTTCATTCGTTTTTCTGTATCCACCCGAGGAGGATGCCAGTGGGCATCGAAACTGTTGTGGAAATAGACTCCGTCAATTAGAGTGTATTTTCATAATGGGCTAAAATTTCTACTGAGAGATGTCGAAACCTTGTAAAAAAACACCCAAAACGAATCACTGAAATCATTCAAGCAAAGGGTGGACACAAAATATTAAATAATTTTGTAAGTAAATGTACAAAAACTTTTGCATTTTAACTTTATTTTCCTCAATTTCTTTGACGTTTAAATTACATGTTGGAATTAAACTAATTTTTTTAAATGTTAAATTTTTCCAAACGAATGGTAAACTTTTCATAACTATCCTATGCATGGTGCGAAAGAAAAGAACGAACATAACCGAAATATTTCTCTGTACGAATACTTATGAGCGCCACTGTAATTCCTTCATCATCATCTCATTATTGTGATAATGTCCTCTATTCTGAATGCATTTCTAACTTTTTCTTACGTTTTATTTCTAAATATGGTATTTATTTCTTTCAGTTTAGCTGGATGCTTCTTACGTTTATGGAAAGACGAGTACTTCGAAACGCGTCATTTTTTTTAAGCCTTCCGCAACTAATTTGAAATGAAAGGAAGAACAAAACGACGAATAAAAATTAATTCAATAGAAGCAAAAGCCTTCGGAGTATTCTTAGGTCTTTATTCCTTTAATTCAACTTCTCGTAACTGAGAATATTCACCGAATTTTAACATTATTTTCATTCTGAAAATTTGAATTTTTAATTCCTTATATTTATTCCGTTCAGTTCAAGTGATGATGGGAACAGAATTCCTGAAACATCTGATTCTAATAAAAATAATAATAACAATAATAATAAGAGTTAAGAGGAAAACTAGATTGTACCAAGTGTTGGTCGATCCTTTCATTTATTATTTAAGGAACAAATACGAACAAGTTTTACAGTAAGTGCTTTCATGAACCATATAGAAATTACAATGCCACATTAGTGTTTTTATATACTTTACTCGTGGGCAACACACACACACACACACACACACTACGAAAAAATTACCAAATGTAACAAAATTTTGACGAAAGGTAAAAATGTAAATACTACGTTCAAAAGCTTCATTCTTGATCACCAATACTGAAAAAGTTCCAAAATAAGAGCTCAATAAGCTCAAATTGCAAAAACTGGAAGGAAGAATAGAATACTTAATACATTTCAGTACGAAAACAACAATAATGACGATGTAAAACCAAACAGAGAGTTCCCCTCCCATCTAACACCATTCTCTCAACATCACATTTAATCGACAAGTTATTGTAAGGTAGGTTAAGTTAGCAGGTTATGTTAGTTTTTAGAATGTCGGTAAAATATTTCAATATTACTCATAATAAAACGAAAGAATAAAGGACAAAATGCATGAATATCAATCTTTTATTATAATATGCGAATCAAAATGCAATTTCAAGGGCACATCTGATGCAGAATATTTCAATCATCTGAAAATATGTAACCAAGCATAGCCGACACAAGTAAGGCTCATTTTGCAAATATTTATTTTTAGGGGGGAGGGTGGCTGTTCTTTTTTACCTCTCCCCTGTTATTTTCTCCCCGGTTGACTATATATATTATTTATTTATTTATTTACTTAAATTATAACTTTTAAAAGTGATTAAATAAGGTAAAAACCTTCTTTTGGCATATGTTAGGATCATATTAACTAATAATGGTGAAAAACAGTTGATAATTTTTCTTATTAATCAGTGGTTTACATTTCCAAACTGTTCATGTTTAAAGCACTTTCACGAAATGACCATCATTTGTCGCTACAGTGTGTGTTCGATGCTCAAACTCCATTTTATTTACCTCAATTAAAGTCTACAAAGGACGACGTGTGAAAAGCTTATTCTAATACTATCACACCAATGATACGGTTACGTTCCCTGCTTTCACTTATTTATTTAGGTCAGTTGCTGTTACGAAAGTGTTCTCACTCAAGCATCTGAAAATCTCTCTCCCCTAGCGAGTACCTCACTATGTAGTGACTTAACAGAAAACATCCTTCGAGCCCTAAATTGCATTCTAAACACATACACGATCTACTTGGTTCGATGGCACTAAGGTTAATAGGTTAAATTAAGTTTGTTTAATTGGTTTTTTAGATGTGAATTTAAAAAAGTCGGTACCTCACTTATGCGAAGATGCGCACGTGTGTGTGTGTGTAGTCGTATTTTATGTTAATATTGCACTTCACCGTCCTAAATTTAAGTTTTTACTAAATCAACACTAAACTCTAAATTTTAGGTTAGTGTGAGGTCATTTAGAGGTCGGTCAATCCACTTAAAATTTATGGCTGTTGCTTTACCGCCCATTATGCAAATATTCATCAAAACGTCAGTATGGCATTTATAATTAGAGGCGAATTGACTAATGTTTTTAGTTCCACTAAATCTTAATTACATTTGCCAGTCCTATCCTTAGTTACCATAATTATAAAGAACATTTTAAGCTACTGGATTAAAATAAAAATGAGGCTTAAGTCAAAATGAAAAGCCAGAACAACATCCCGACTGGTCAGTTTGACCAACAAAAACTTAATGACGAAAACCTCTTTTATGAAGAGAAACAGTAAAGGAAAATGTCGCCGTCATCTTTACGCATAAAATTAACAGGTTTAAAAGTTTCAAAACTGATTTTGGCATTTTTTTCAGTATATGTACTTTAATACAATAATTATCTGATACTACTAAAATAAATAAGTACTTTGCAAATAGTAATATGCTAAGTACAGTAATTACTGTTGCGTATTGTGTGTATGTACAGTACAGTGTACAATTAATTTCCCTACAGACATTTATTAATTGCGTGTCAGTAAGTACTATGATATAACCCAGAGGAGGGAACCTTTATTGTATGGCGGGAAAGTTTCAATCAAAAGACTCTCCACCGGGCAAATTGGAGCTTTAAAATAGTTTGCAACGTAATTAAGATGGAAATACTGTATGACTTTAAATAATCAAACTGGCCGCGGGCGGCAGGTTCCCAACCCTGATATAGCCTATCAAAGTATACTGGGAACTTTGAACATTGCAAATTTTCCACTTACTATTCAAAAATACTGTATTAGATATCCTCACGGGCAATAAGCTAGGGGTCGCGTAGGATGCTTCAGCTAGGGAGTCCCTCTGCGAGGAAAAAAAAACTCCCAACTTATATGGAAAAGTGAAGTTTATTTTTCTAGCGCAATTTATGGAAATATGTAAAATCAGATGGAAACCATTTTTTTTAGAAGCGAGAAACTCGTGTGTGTGTGTGTGTGTGTGTGTGTGTGTGTGTGTGTGTGTGTGTGTGTGTGTGTGTGTGTGTGTGTGTTACAGTTGGAATTATTTTCTCTTTGTCGAAATCTTCATATGAAACTTATTGTATATCTTTCAATGAGGTACCTGTGCATGCTTTACATTTGTATATTCGGCTGAATAAACTAAACCAAGAATAACACAAAGACCAGTGATTCCCAAACGATATGCCACGATACACGAGTGCGCCGTGAAAGGAGTATAAATGTACCGCAAAAAATTAATCCTGAGCAAAGTCCATTTTCAGCCGACATGAAAACCATGAAATTATTTTATATATAATTCCATAGAATTCCGGTAATCTCTATGAGTGACGTAGACGTCTCGGTGCTCCTCAAACAGTATAATGAGGAACAAAAGTCGATAGTTGAACTGAAACACCAACACGTGGTGTCAAATCAGAAAAACGCGATTTCGCTAGAACAATTCGGGTCAGAGTTAGATGCGTTGAAAGAGACGCTCTTCCCAAAGCCCAGTTACTCGGTAGTAGTACAGTAAGCCAGATCTCCAAGAAGTGCATCGGGCAGCGAGGGAAACGAAATCCCCGCCTCCAACTCCCCCCCTAAAAGTGGGGAGGAAACGCAGCATGAAGGGGTAGCGGTCAACCCCCCTCCCGTTCAGGAAAGGACCCCTGCTCCCGATTTCACAATGAGGAACAGGGACGGTCCAATGCCGAGAGACGAGGCATCATTGCCCTCTTCCCTGCCTCACACTGCAGAGGAGAGGTGTTCGATTACGCCTCGCTCGGTGGGCAGTTCCCCCCCCCTCTCACCGAAGGAGGAGGGGCACGCGCGGCCGTCAGGTCATAAACACTGCAAACAGACCCTCACTAAGCCACAGAGTAAGGAGGGGCCTCCTATCCCCCAAAGGTTGTGCCAACCATCCCCCAGGCAGGCGTACCCTGCCTCAGGGAGATCGAGGGAGGAGGACGACGGGTGGGTAACTGTTAACAGGCGCCCTTCCCGAAGGTTTCCTCAACCGGTCTCCGCGGCGAGGCTACCGATGGGGAATCTCACCCTCTTTGTGTCGCGAATTCAGCTCTCAAACGAGGCAAGTGATATTCGACACATGATGGAAGAAGTCATTGGTGAACACCGTATATTGATAGTTAATAAACTAAACACAAAATCTCCGTATTATAACTCATTTAAAGTAATAATTAAAAGTGTAAATGCACATTTCAACCCAAATAATATGAGTCAACGGCCAGACGGTATTATTGTTAAGGAGTTTATTAACTTTTACAGGAGATTTGATAACAGGCATAATAATAATAATGAATAATAATAATAATAATAGGCGCCCTAACGGTAATGCCTGAAAGTTGTACTGTGTATAATAATAATAATCTTACTAATAATAAATTCTCTATAAGTCACAGCGGATAACTTGTTGAAAATAGTCTCATATAATGTAAGGTCAGTGAGGAATTCAACTGTAGATGTTCATAAAATCTGCGACAGTGCATATTTGATACTCCTGCAGGAGCACTGGCTACCTAAGCAAGAGCTAAAATTCCTCTCTACCATTCATGATGACTTTATGTACCATGCGTCATCAGCAGTAGACTTGTCAGATGAATTAATGTACTGTAGGCCTTTTGGTGGTGTTGCTTTCTTAATAAGGAAAAATTTGTGAAAACATAAAACTTTTAACAAGCGATAATGTAAGGTTGTTAGGCATTGAATTACAAGTGAATAATGACTGCATATTAATTGTAAACTGCTATTTACCATACAACAACAGCAGTAATCGAGATGAATACACTGATTTGGTGTACAAAATTAAGTCATTATCAGATAACCCCAAATATTCTCATTGTATAATAATGGGGGACTTTAACGCGCATGTGAACTCGGAATTCTTTGTAGAATTGAGTAACATGTGCGAGTCAGCCAAATTAAGTATAAGTGATGTAGATATATTAGGGGTAACCAGTGGTAATTTTACATACGTTAGTGATATGAGTGGTACCACCAGGTGAATTGATCATTGTCTCACTAGTAATAATCTAAAATAGCGAATTGTTAGAGTTCATATTCTGCATGATTTCCTTCTTTCTGATCATAGACCATTACAAATATTAATTATCGTTACCAATTCATGCGCAACACGACATAACAAGAACTCAATAGGTAAGAATAATCGCGTCGATTGGTCCAATGTTACGATGCAGCAGAGAAAAGAATACAAAGACAGAACAAGTCACTCTTTAATAATTTAGAAATTTTGCACCTTGCCTGTAAAAATCCTTGCTCAAATGATTCTCACTGTAAACTCATAGATAGGTATTATAGTAAGATAATATCCCTGTTAAGAGAAGCAGGAAGCCCCCTGATTAAATCTTACAACTATCATACTAAGATTATTCCTGGATGGAATGATTTTATTGCTCCCCTGAAGAGGGAATCGAAAGACGCCTATGATTTGTAGTGTTTTCATTGTAGACCCAGATTAGGACCAGTATACATGAATATATGTAGAAGTCGGAGTCAGTATAAGGCGGCCATAAGGCGATGTAAACAGGAAGAAAAGTCTATTCGAGCATCAAAAGCCTGTGAAGCTCGCATAAATAACGATAACAACAAATTTTGGAAATTTGTTAAGAATCAAACGGGTGTCAAAAATGTCCTCCCTCCGACAATCGATGTGGTGTCGGGGGAGGATGAAATTGCAAAGCTGTGGAAAAACCACTATTCTAACATTCTTAACAGTATGAGTAGGGATAATCTTAAGATAGATTGCAGCGAAACGATTGTGGGAGGGACGAGGGAAAATACTTTGATATTTTCTGAAGTAAAGAGGTTAATTAAAGAGTTAAAGACTGGTTCTGCGTCAGGGGTAGATGACTTATCGAATGAGCACTTAAAATATGCAAATGACGTAGTATGTCTGCATATATCATTGCTCCTATCAGCCATGCTTGCTCATAGCTATATCCCTGCAGAGTTCATGAGGGTATATATCTTGCCCCTGGTCAAAAATAAGTACGTGGACATTGTGTCCAGCAATAATTACAGGCCTATTGCTGTCGCTTCCTGCTTCTCGAAACTACTAGAAAAACTCTTGTTACGCCGATTAAATGATTACCTTTGGACATCTAATCAGTTTGGCTTTAAAAGGTCCCACTCAACTGACCTGTGTATCTATGTACTTAAAGAAACAATATCTAAGTACATTGACAGTAATTCAACTATTTTGTAGCTGTTTCCTAGATATAAGTAAGGCATATGATAGGGTGAACCACAATATTTTATTTGCAAAACTAGAAGACAGGAAGGTTCCCATGTACATATTAAATTTAGTGAAATTTTGGTATGCCCACCAATCTTTCAGTGTTAGGTGGGGCAATGTACTATCCGAGTGTTTTGGCTCCTCTTGCAGAGTGAGACAAGGCTCCTTGCTCTCCCCTATGCTGTTTAATGTGCATATTGACGGATTAATTGCTTCACTTAATGAGGCAACAGTGGGATGTTGTATAGATAACGCAAGGATAAATAACTTAGTTTATGCCGATGATATGGTGTTAATAAGTCCCTCTGTTAAAGGTCTGGATCGGTTACTAAAAGTCTGCGAAGTGTATTCGCAAAAACATATTGTTTTTAATGTTACAAAAACTAAGGTTATGCAATTTCATCCTAAAAGCTGTAATCAGCCAGCTGATATAAGGTTTAAAATGAATGGTGAAGTAATTGAGGAAGTACAAGAGTTTAAGTATTTGGGTCGAATTATTACCAGCTCCTTGAGTGATGACTCGGATACAAGAAAACAATCTCGAAGCCTGTGTGCTAAAGCGAATAGGACCATAAGGAACTTTCGATTCTGTACAAGTGAAGCTAAAGACACTCTCTTTCGTACTTTCTGCAGTAATATATACGGACAGCAACTGTGGGTGAATTATAAAAAAGGTTCTGGCAGAACTCTAAATTTTCTGTACAATAGGTCTTTTAGACTCTAACATAAATTACCTCCGAGATGCTCAGCTTCGCAAATGTTTGCTACCCGCAATGTCCCGAGCTTCCCGGAAGTAACAAGACGTGCTCAACACAGTCCAATGCAAAGAATTAAAAAATCAACCAACCCGATCATCCAAGCTAGCCATGAGTCTTGCCATTTATCCTCTAAGCTATGGACCTCTTGGTACGAAAACGTCTGTCTGTAACTCCACTTAACTTCGACATTACAGTATTATTTCTAATCAATTGTATATATTTCTCTCGTTAGTATATGAACTGTCATTGGTTTCTGCCCTATGTGGGAGAATTTCGATTTGTGATTGAGTGAGGTCCGTAGCATAATGGTAGAGCATCCAACCGGCAATTGGAAGGCCCTGGGTTCGATTCCCGGGCGGTTCGCCTCATTTTTCATTATTCGTTATCTCTCCTCCTCGTGTGCAGAGACGTTCCTTAACACTTATGTCGTTTCTATTCATATATATATATATATAGTTATTGTTGTTGTATTCAATTTAGAAATATTTGTGCCGTCAATTTTAAAGCTCCGTGAAAGTGTGCACGAAGCAAAAAGTTTGGGAAACACTGACAGACAATCAATTTCATTGCTTTGTTTTAATTGCAACCATTAATGAGAAACTCAGTTCTCATAAGGATGAAGTTGCAAATGAAATTAAAACTTTCAATGGTTCAGACACCAGTTTTGGATACGCTCTTTTCCATACTGTCGGAAATCTACACAAGTCTTCTGATGAAAATGACAATTGCAGGGTCTTGTCAGAAGAAAAGATAATTGTCGCCAACTTGGGGATATATATATATATATATATATATATATATATATATATATACACGCCTCGGTGGTGTAGTGGTTAGCGTCGCTGACTACGAATCCATTGGCCCCGGGATCAAGATCCGGTGACGGAAGGCGGCGCACAGCAAAACCCAGCTGTTCATCCTTCCACACAATAAAAAAAATTGTTTGGTAAATAAATAGGTACCTTGGGTAGCCTAGTGGTTAAGACGCTGAGCTGCTAGTGGGGCGTGGTTCGGATTCCACGTTAAACTGTAGATCTAAGGTGGAATGAAGAGCTTCACCTTCGTCAAATGAACAATTCGGGCGGAAGCAAAACCAAGGTTAATCAACCAAGCTATATATAAACCCTGTTGGATAGGGTAAAAGAAAAAAACCCAAAACGGTTTTGCAACACTCACTATATATATATATGTATGTATGTGTGTGTGTGTGTGTGTGTGTTGCAAAAGTCCTGTCCTACTTCCGCGAATGAAAGATGGAGGCGCAACAATTTCATAGATTGAAGTTTTCCAACGCCAATTTCAGTTACCATGGCAACGAACGTATATATGTTTTAAAATAAACAATTTATCTGGAAGTGCGTTTTCAAAAACAACGCATATCATTATTATTATTACCATAACCAACCAACACTTTTTTAAGCTTAAAAACGGTAAATATTCACCCGCAAAAGTAATTCCAATGTACGGTACATATTTAAGCTCCAAAAACAAATGTATTACTTTAATGATAAGAGTCAAAATAACAATTGTATTTGTAAGATCCAGAAAAGGGGTTCATTACCAGTTATTTTCTCTTTAAAATTTTTCTTCAGGAATTAAATTGAAAGTTTTCAATTTCGTCTCCAAAATGGGTCCATACAGAAAAATCCTTTGACAGTTTGTGTAGCAATGGTCACCACTCGCCTCACCGGAGAGAAAAGTTTTTGTGGGGTTGTTGGAGGTACGGTTTTAGGAGAAAAGTTTGCCAAGAAACAAAATTTTTAAAAAGCAAAAAAATTACTAATTGGTAATATTATTTTTTTTCTTTGGATATTTACAAATGTTTTTGTACAGAATAGGCGAACTTTTTTTTACCCAAATTGTACGTCTTCTTTTGAAGAATTTCATTAGTTATAAACAGGGCGGGGGGAAGGAGGGAGGGAAACTGAGAATTTTCAAGCCATGAAAGTAGGGAGTTAGCAGTTATAAAAATAAGTAGATATAATAATACGGATTTATGTAAAAAAATTATTAAAAACATAAAAGAGTCAACAGTCAGAAAACCAAGAAGCACACAACATGGAAGTTTGAGACGCCGAGGACGCAGTACAGAGAATTAAGTGTGCGTGTGTGTGTGTGTGTGTGTGTGTGAACCTACCCTTACCAACCCTTAACTAACCTAACCTAAGCAGGTTACCGATAATAAAAATGTTCCCACCATTTTTTATAAACATTTTTTTAAAGTTCCAAGATACTATAAGTGTTACCTCACAAAAAAATTACCCCAGGCCACTGGTGAATTATCACACTTCACCTCACTTATGCCCAGTTGCCTACACACACAATATATATATATATATATATATATATATATATATATATATATATATATATATATATATATATATAATTAAATAAATTAAGAATAGATTTATTATTAACAAACAAGTTCTTAATTAAGACCATATAAAAAGAAATCTGACGAAACTTGGAAAATAATAATTAAAATACTGGTAATGAATCCCGTAGAGTTTATTTAATCACATACTTCGCTGTGAAATAAAAACAGCAGGAACGGGTTCAGAAATTTCAATTATTTTATCCATTCACTCTTTGTGGGCAGAGATTATGTTAAAAACTAATAAAAAAAAGTTCACTACCATAAGTGACAGAAAAAAATCTTTTACAGATTTAGGAAATTCAATCATGCTCCATATGCGTAGAATTAAGGGTTAGACGTTCGAGTTCCAAGTGTAATGCATCAATCGAGATTACTTGTTTGCCGAGGTTCAAATTCGATAACGTTCTAAAATACTAACTTTATTGATTAGCGATCGAGTCTCGCAGAGCGAATGAAAGCCAGGAAGAATGACCATAATTGCAAGCAAACAATAAATAAAAGGAACAAAGGAGTAACGTAAGAGAGCGAACAATAAGGTTGAAAGAGGTTTCGACAAGAAAAGTGCGAATAATGATTTAAAGTTACTGTTATTACAAATGAAATTCAACAAATAAACCTGCAATTATAGTTCCATTGAAGATGATGTAAAAGCCTTTGTTATGGATAGGTGAAACACGTAAATTTTCAACTTACTGACATTAGTATACCCATACACATGTATCCACACAATTTCTTCCTCCCCAGACTATTAGGTTTCCTAAAGATATTGGTGCTGCGACAATAAATCGTATGGCATTAACTACACTTTGTTTACAAAATGTTGCACTCTGATGGATTTTCTTGATTATTCCCGACATCGATTTGACGTTCCACGAAATATGAACTGGAAAATATGGTCACATTTACTTATTCTATATTTAGTTTGACTTTTTTATTTGTAATATTCGAAGGGTACTTAAATATTCATAGCCAGTTTGTAGGCGTTTGCGGTCGGAGTTTAATATCTTGCAAGTTCCGAGGAGCATTCCTCAAGGATATGTTTTGGGATCATTACTGTTCAATATACACTATTAAAAAACAGGAATGCTCCTAAAACATTCAAGTTGAAGTACGTAAATGCATGAGCTTGTCGCGATTCTAACGTTCCAAGTGATGGTTTTCTTTTGATATATAAGGTCAGAAAACTGAGCTAGTTTGTTCCCGGTTAGTGTCTATGCGGTTCTCAATTTGGAACCTAATTTCGAGAGGAATCTCTCCTCAACTTTCTCTGACATGTAATAGGGAACCAAAATTTTCAAAATTTTCATCTCATACGGAGTTTTACTGCATAATGTTTATGTATTAACAACATATTGATACAGTATACAAAACAAATTAGGATTTTACTACAAGCATGATGATAAATGATACAAGATGTATATCACTAATAGTACCGAGTACACAATAATAAAAATTGTATAACTAAAATAAAATGAAAACTCACATCATCGTCTCGCTTCCTTTTCATTTTTCTTTTAAGAGGAGGCGAGAAAATTGGCAAATTTAGTTTAATTTATGTTTGAAAACCTGCGTGGTTTTGATTCTTCAAAATACTTATAAATTTGACAACCTATTCCTTTCATCCCCTTTGTTACGTTTAGGAGAAATTGGGTTACTTATCAACCCTTTGTTAATAAAATACATGCTAATTAAAATTTTTATTATTATTGTTGTTGTTGTTGTAAGGGATTCACCGCTGCTTCAACACCAGCGAGTCATGTCGCAGTGAAATTCAGCTGGAAAGATTATAATCGAGGAAGGAGTCCCGCCTCTAAGAGAAAGTACATTGAAGGATCTAATCGGCATATTGGAGAATGGGTAATAATCTTGAGGCTAAAGAAACCATGCGGATCAACAGGGAGGTGCTTGCGGCGTGCATCAAAATACCTAAAGCGCTCTATGACAATATGATGGACATTTAAAGGGACGAAACACTCATCGCATACCGGTAGCGGAGAGCCTTGAAGGAGGTGCTCGACCGTTAATCGGCAGCGACCAGTGCGAACACGGTACAAAGCAACTTAGCAGTGGCGGTTCAGTTCGTACGAGGATGGCCACACAGAGGTGGCGGACACTAATAACGGACACTAATAACGTCATATAAGTGAAAAGCAAGAAACTGTGTGGGTCCCGAGGGTTACGATTCGAAGGGCCTCTTTGCCGCGAGGTCCGCCGACTCCTTTCCCTCGATTCCCACGTGTGCCGGAGACCAGCATACGTAGACCAACTTATGTTTGGAGTTGGGTAGAGCAGAGTCAGCCAGAGGCGGACCCTCATAACAAGAGGGTGATTCAGGACCTGTCTGCGGATGGCCATAATGACGCTTTTGGAATCGGCGTGAAGGACAAAGTGGCGGTCCGAATGCAGTCTAATGTTACAGTTATTGGTAAATACTGATATTATACAGCGTTACGTGCCACGGAAATGTTCTTTATAATTATGGTAACTAAGGATAGGACTGGGGAATGTAATTAAGATTTAGTAAATTAAAAACATTAGTCAATTCGCCTCTAATTATAAACGCCATACTGACGTTTTGCAACAGCCATAAATTTTAAGTGGATTGATCGACCTCTAAAGGCTCTCACACTAACCTAAGATTTAGAGTTTAATGTTGATTTAGTAGAAACTTAAATTTAGGACGGTGGAATGTAATACAGGGTGTCCCAGAAGTCTTGGAGGGGTTTTATTTGGCTACAATTTTTTCTTTTTTGACTAATTTATTTATTCTTCTTTTTCAATTAAAATACCCTTGCTGCGATTAATGAAAATGGAATCATGGGCAGTGCAACAAAGAGTGGCTATTGTGGAACTTTATTGGATAAACAACTCTTCCATCGTTGCCGCTCAAAGAGCTTTTCGATTAAAATTCAACACACGTTCTGCTCCTTCTGATCCGAGCTATTCGACGGTACGTCGCTAAATTTCGTATGGGAAAGGGTCAGGGAGACGAACCACGGACTGGGCGTCCTCGGACAAGTCGAAGTCCAACTCGGGTTGAGATGGTTGTGAAAGCGTTGAAGAAAATCCACATCAGTCCGACGACGTAGCCAGGAATTAAACATTTCAAGAAGTTCCTTACATCGAATTTTAAGAGAGGATATCAATCTTTACCCGTACAAAATTCAAATTGCTCAAGAAATTAAACCACAAGATCAGTCGGATAACGTACGCTAATGCGGTTTTAAATTTACGCAATGAAAAATGAAAATTTTCACCAGATATTAAATTTGTATTTAAAATCGCAATAAATATATTTTGAAGTGTTACAAACCTTATTTTATTTGATCTCCAAACAAAAAAGTTATAGCCAAATAAAAACCCCTCCAAGACTTCTGGGACACCTTTATTAACATAAAATACGACTCCGCACACACACACAATATGAATAGTTTCAGAAAAAAGTTCGCCTAGAAACAAAATTCTAAGAAGCACAAAAAATTACTAATTAGTAATATCCTGTTTTCCTTTGGATTTTATTATTTTTGGTAGAACTAAAAAAAAATTAAAAGTTTCACTAATTAGTAATTTTTTATACTTTTTTCGACATTTTATGGTTCTAAGCAAACTCTTTTCGGAAACTCTACAGTAGCTCTACTAAAGTAGTTCCATGAAGCATGAATTTAGTTTACTTAAATTACACTACAGTTTTTCATTCCCTATCTGAACAGCGTGGGAAGAAAAAGGAAATTACAGTCAAAGCATCATTAGTTGAGCTGCAAGAAAATTTGAAGAAAAATAAAAGTCCTATTAATTAAATGCAATGATGCAGTATATATATATATATATATATATATATATATATAGATATATATATATATATATACACTGTACTGTATATACACTGATATAGTAAAACATGTACGATAATGTTTAAATCTACTTAACTTTTAATAATCACGGATGAATGCGTCTGGTTTTGCTCAATGACTAGCCCCCGTGACCCCTATTTTCCAGTTTCGGGTTCGAATCCTGGTGGGGTATATATATCTATATATATATATATATATAATATATATATATATACCTTTCAAATGTTCCGCGCGATGATTCCTCATTTCATGAAGGTCAAGTTTGTCGCCCCCCTTCTCTCGAGTTGGTCTGGTGAAGTAATGAGTTGGTTTCTTGTACTCTCCACCTCACATAGCCAGGTACGCCCAGCTCATCGGGTATTATTCTGAGCCAGGCGTCTAATCTTCTTTTGAAGATGTCCACCGCAACACCATTCGTGTTCCTTTGGTCTTTGGGCAGCTGATTAAACAGTTTTGGTCCTCCCAAACAAAACTATTTTCTTTCAGGGTTATGGATGTTCCCTGTCTAGCCTTTAATTTGGGAACACAACAGTCTTCCTTTTCTACTTTCCACTGTTTGGGGAGTTACAGGGTTCAGAGTAAGATTAGGGAATAGTTTCTCCATTATTTTCCGACTGTAAATAATGGTGTGTCTCTCTTTCCTCCTTTCCAGTGAATATAGGTTTAATTCGCGTAACCTTTCCCAGTAATTTAGTTCTTTGCACCCCTTGATCTTGGCTGTGAAGCTTCTCTGAATCCCTTCTAGCTGTCTGATTCTTCTTTTTTATATGGGCATGTTAGGACCGAGCAGTATTCCAATTTGGGTATGATCAGTGTTTTCAGTAGAGGACTCGTTATATTCCTATCCCTTCGTTTAAAGGTTCTCAGTATCTGCCCAAGATCCTATATCTTCTGGGTTTCTTATTTTTCTACTGATCTTTATGTCATCGGCAAAGGATGTTACTGTGCTGTTTCTGGTAACGTCCTCATCTATGTCAGTTAGCATGATTATAAAGAGTAGTGGAGCTAATACTGTTCCTTGTGGTACTGAGCTGAGGACTTCTGATTCTGATGAAGACACTCCGTGTACTGTAACGACTTGCCGCCGATCACGAAGGAAATTATATATCCATTTCCCTACTTTTCCTGTTATTCCCATATACTTCAGTCTATGTATTATGATTCCATGGTCACACTTGTCGAACGCTTTGGCAAAGTCTGTATATTACATCATAGTTTTCATTACTTTCAAGTGCATCAATAATATTGTTGTAGTGTTCCATTAGTTGTGATAAGCATGATTTGCCTGACCAAACCCATGTTGGTTATCACTGAATTTTTTCCGAGTTTTCAAAGTCTATATATATATATATATATATATATATATATATATATATATATATACACACACACACCCACACATATATATATATATATATATATATATATCATCTTTGTCGGCAGAATTTTTTCCATGCCTAAGTGGGGTCGCTGTTCCTAATCAGCCTTCGCCACTCATTTCTGTCCAACGCCACACCACCACATACATACATATACATATATATATATATATATATATATATAAATCATATATCTGTATAACTTAGAATTTAACCCTCTTTTTCAGTCTTTTAAAATTTGCCTTTATGAATAGGTTATAGAAATTTTCTTTGTCTTGTTTTTCATTCAATTATTGATTTTAATTTCACATTGTTATTATACAGCCTGAAGATGAGCGTATTGCTCGAAACGTTGCGCATTAAAGAAGACTTTTCATGGCATTTACATTTCTTCTTGTCATTGGATTTCTCCTAAATATATATATATATATTTGCCTCGGTGGTGTAGTGATTTTTAATTTTCGGTGGAAAAATAAACTTCCATTTTCCATGCAGGCTGACTTCTTTTTTGCAAAGGGCCAGGACCTCCCCTCCCCCGACCCCCAGGTTGAGAAACACCGCCTGTGAGAATATCTAGTACAGTATTTTCAACTTTTTTTTTTTTTAATAGTTAGTAGTTATCAGGGGGAGGAGAGTAAGCAATATTCAAAATTCAAAGCATACAGGCTGTATTAATCTAGTTATTGATATGCAGTTAAAAAATGTCTGTTGGGAAATTAATTGTACATTGTACTGTACATATACACTACGCAAGAACAATTACTGTACTTACCATTTTACTATTAGCAAAGTACCTACTTTTTAAGTAGTGTGAGATAATTAATAACGTAGAACGTGTCCGAGAAACGATACTTCGAAAATAATTAGTCATTTTTCTTATTAATTAATATCTATACAATATACTCGTATATTTTGTTGTTTACATTTCAAAACTGTTAAAATTTAGAACACTATTACAAGATGATCATTCTTCGTTACAGTATGTATTCGATGTTTAAACTTCATCAGAACAAGAGAAAGATTCTCTTGTGAAATGTTTCCAGTAACCTATGGTTCTTTGACGGTTTTTTTATGGAAGAAGGTGGGGCCAAGAGTGGATGCCCGCAAAAATGCACCCTTCCACAACATACAGGAAGAATAAAGCCAAAATCAAGGTTCAGGGTTTTCGAGATGCCACTGCGTTTGAAAGACCAGATGTCACAGACAGTGGGAAAGATGGATTGAGGAAGATTGTTCCAGAGTTCACCACTTGAGTACTAGAGTAGATGAAAGATTGAGAACACCGATTAACCTTTGCATCAGAGAGTTGGACAGAAAAGAAATGAGAATGTGTCGAAAGTCTGGTACTGCCTGCTCTCCTTGAAGGAGGAAGCATGCAATTGGAGAGTTCAGAAGAACGGTGTCCGTTATAGTAGTGATAGGCAACACTCCGGCGAAGAGAGAGGGATTGAAGACACTCAGTATGGCTGGAGTTCTCCAGGTACCTGTATTTGTCATGATACACAAGTGTTTTAACGTGACCCCATAGATGAAAGTCCAAAGGGGTTAAGTTCGGTGATCGAGGTGGTCTATCCAGCTTTAAAACATCAACACGAATGGGATTCATCAAAAGTTAACGTTTGGTGTGCTATGTCACGTAAAACTACCTTATGTATATCAAGTATATACTTAGCATTAAAGGAAAACAATATATGCAATAATTAAAGTAAAAAATAACTAGATGTCTCATTAAAGTATCTATCACTGCAGTATTAGTACTGAATCAATAATAATTTCCAGCATACTAATAGGACTAATAATAATTAAAGATTTACTCATTAGAGATTATTTCAAGAACGTAAATAATTTTCTTGACGTAAGCTAGCTTAGAATCATAAAGTTACATTTTAATAGCAATGAACTAATATTTATCTACATTTTACACCATTTCAATTTTCAACATAAATCATCAGAAGGTTTTGCATTATATTATCCCCCCAGTTCAAAAGTTGGGTCCCCCCCCACGTAAGTTACGCCCCTGAGTTTAGAGTAGTGTGTGAAGTTTAAAAAAAAATGCCAAAAAGTGCAAGTATTTATGTACTAAATGATATATATTATAATATCACATCATAAGTTATAATTATGGTTACAAAAGTGGACTTTTCCTGTCAAAAAGGGGGGGGGGGGTCGTTCAACACTACACCCCCTGGCTACGGGCCTGTAACATAACCACCTCGATCACCTGACCTAACCAACCTCTTTAGATTTTTATCTCTAGGGATATGTTAGAACACTTGTGTATTGTGACAAACACACTAGCCTAGCAGAACTCCGTCAAAGAAACAGAGGTCACTGGATCCATTCCACAAGAGCATCTTGCTCATGTTCAAATGGAGTTCCAAAGTCGAATACACATTGTAGCGAAAAAAATAATGGTCATCTTGTGAAAGTGTTCTAAACTTACAGTAGACAGTTTGGAAATGGAAATAACCATAAATATTGTACACATACAGTACTCGTACTCATTAATAAAGAAAAATGACAGATTATTCTTTTATAATTATTATTGGACACCCTGTATATTCAATAGTAAGAGTTAATATAATTCTAAGGTATGCCAAAAGTTTTTTTAACATTGTTTGGTCACTTTTAGGTTTATATTTTAAATAAAATTAGGTACTTTTCAGCAACATTTAAAAACCATAAAAAAAAGGGGTCGATTTTGTTTTTGCTACAAAAATAAAGCAGCTAGAAAACCACCACTCCGCATCACTACATACAGTATATAAGCAATTATTGGATCACCTGAAGATCAGGGTCCCCAGCCTTCTTTAGTTAGCTTTATAAGGCTAACTAACGAAAATATCACGACCTAACCTAACCAATCGTCAAGGGCGTACAGTTGACCTTAATGATCGGTTAGGTTAGGTCGTGATATTTTCGTTAGTTAACCTTATAAGGTTAACTAAAGAAGGCTGGGGACCCTGATCTTCAGGTAATCCCAATTATTTTCATTCGTCATTATAGTTTACTCACCCATTCCTTACCATTAAATTTCTTAACACGCAACAAACTAATAAACCAAACTTTTCTTAACTTTTTATTCTCCTTCCTCCATCCCCCCCATTTTCTTCACCCCCCATTTTCTCCTTCCCTCATTATAAAGGTGTTTTTATATAGCATTTCTATTACGCTGATTATTATAGTAACGAGAGAATGGAAAGCAAGACAAATACTTTTTACGGGGTCCGCGTACGCAGCTTTAGTCATCCGTTGTTACCTACACGCAGCTGCTCCGCTGCAGGACGAGAGTGGAAAACTTTAATATATACACGATCGTCGAGCTAGAAAGCGTCATCTGGTGTCACACGCATGAAGGAAAATAAGTTGGACAAAATTATCTTTTCCCCAAACAAAATTATATAAAAAAGGTTCGTTTAAATTAACTTTAAGGGCGTAAATGGGGCACAGAAAGAAAAATGGTTACATTTTTTTGAGTTTTTATTAAAATGCCAATGAATAATAAACGCATTTACCTTCAATATTTAATCATTTAACCCTCGAGCGGGCGCGCTTTAAAATTTTACTTGAGCGGGCGCGTAGCGCATTCAATACACCACTTCAATTTTATAGAATAACTCTTGCAAATTAGTGAACTACTGGTTTATTATGTTTTAAAACTATATTGTATTTATCATCAGACGTATTTATAATGACTTTTAGGATTTATTAGTGTATGGTTCATAAGAAATTGAACACTTTAATTACTAAAAATGGCGCATTCTATGTACCAGCGCGCTCGCTCGAGGGTTAAAGCGAAAACTAGCTGACAGTTGGATAATTGGTTCTTCCCTCGCTCGTAGAATCAAGTTTAAAAGCTTTCTTACGCTACGATCAATGCTTTCAACCTTTTCTGGCTCAATTCATCCCAATGACATCCGTTCTTCTTTCGAGCCACTACTGGGGATTTTTTTCGTCTCCCGCTACTCAACATCCATTTCCCCCAACAAACCACCACGTGACTTCAAACTGAGCCCATACAGTTTCGGCATTGACGTAATAAAACATGAATGTTTTGTTTCATTTGCATATCTTCACAAACTTTCCAATTCCTTATTTTTGTCATTTTCATAAAATTTCACGCCACACCGGCTGGGAAACACTGGGTTAGGTATAAACAGCTTTTTCTACAGCGTTTCATATACTCTACTTAAGCACCACTTCTATTCCGGTAGAAATATTTTACACTAAGTTTAACCCTTAAACCCTACTGGTGTACCTCAGTACTCCGGGTATTACTAGTGAATTAGGGAATCAAAGGTTAACCATTCCCAGTGGGAACGAGTAAATTAACAAAAAAAAAGTTTGAAAATAATTTCGGTTGATTTTAAAAGGAGTTTCTACAGAGTGGCCCATAAGTCCCAATCGGTTATAATTAAAGCGAAAATCCATCCAGCGGATTTTTAAAGAAAAAGTTTAAAGTATATTTTTTTAAATCAATAAATATTTCTAAACTTATTATAAACTTCTTACTTTGTTTGGGACTTATGGGCCACCCTATACATAATTTATATATTTATAAACTAAGGGTTTTCATTTTAATTTTGTAATTTTTGTTCACTGCAATCCATAATAGTGTTTTCAATGTAAAAAGTTTTGATGAATGTCAGGAGAACATTGCTTGTATACAAAATTTGCGACATTGAGTAAAATCAGATTTTTGAACTTCCTTCAAAAAAAGTAAAATGGAAATTAGATTTTTCTCAACTTCCGATATTAAAGATGATAAAATATCTAACCACATTTCGAAACGGAGGGACATTTTAATTAATGACTCGCAATATTTCAATAAAATTCGTAAAAACGACAACACTCATTAAATTTTCGTGAGTAAATCATAATTGCGCGCGAAGTCATTTATATCATAGAAACGATTTGTCGTACTAACTACGGAGGATGAAGCTAAGAAAAGGTTGAAGAAGGATGAGAGAGATTACGGTTTAAATCAAACTTTATCATTTAACGCTAAAACTTAGTATAAAACAGTCACAGATCAGGAAACGCGTTAAAATCACTCATCACCTTTCCGAATTTACGTGTACAATTTCGGAAAAAAGTTCGCACTGAAACCTAAAATTTCTAAAAAAGCACAACAAAATTACTAATTAATAACAGGGCTATGGAGTCGGAGTCGGAGTCGTGGAGTCGGAGTCGGAGTCAATTTTGGTGGTGCTGGAGTCGGAGTCGGTAAAAATGTACCGACTCCGACCTCAATATAAATTTTAATAAAATGTGTTTTTGTGTATGATATCACTGGCAGCTATGGTGGTTAAACCACTTAAATAATAAACACAATGTTTTCCATTTCAGACACTAATGCCATTAATTCATTTTTTTCTTTTCAGATAATATTTTTTATTTTTAATGCTCATTTAATTTCGAGTTCTTTCTAAATTTCATAAGTTTTTAACTTTCAAGTCTAAAACCCCTTTCACAGTGGCAAAGACACTTCCAACAAAGTCTGCAGTTTTTTAATATTTTACAATAACCACAGATGGGAAACATTTCGTGTGTCAGTGTATGATAGAAGATGATGATGATGAAAAATTATGTGAAGCAAAATCAGTGGTTTTACTGGCTCTGATAAAAATGCACCAACCAGAGCATCAAATTTGAAAAGACATTTGCAGTGTTTCCATCCCAAAATTTTAGAAGTTGTCATTGAGAAAGATAGTAATAAAAACCTTCCAACTACTTCAAAGTTAACAAAAGATCAGAAATCTACTGAACGACAAGCACCACTTACAAGATTCTTTACTACAGACAAAGTTACCGTAACAATGACCACAGATGATGATGCTTCACGTGGTGGTGATGAAATGCCTCTTGTGTAATTATCATCATAGCAGATTTAGAATTAATATACCTTCGGAGTCGGAGTCGGAGTCGGAGTCGGATAGACAAAAAATTGAAGAGTCGGAGTCGGAGTCGGTTTTTTATGTGCCGACTCCACAGCCCTGATTAATAATGACTTCATTTTGTTCCTGAAATGTTGTTTTTGTCACCAAAGAGAATAAAATATCAAAAGAAAAATATAATATTACCAATTTGTACTTTTTTATACTTTTTGGAAGTTTTGCGTCTCCAGGCGAACCTTTTCTTCAAACTGTACGTGTAAAAACGTAAATAACCCAAAGAAATATAAACCAAAGCAATCGTACTTTACGTACGTTATACTTGGCAACTGTGAAAAACGTTCTTTCTTTTTTTAATTTGTTCTTTCCGTATAAATCAAACTTTCATTGCAACGGAGTTCACTCGTAGACTTAACTCTATTACATCTAAGAGATACGCTTTGTTTTTCAATCAACCTCTCAAGCGCTTTTAACATATAATTTACCTCATGAATTTTTACTATTCGCTTTTTTCTACAGTGTTTCATATACTCTACCTTAGCACCACCACCACTTTTACACTAAGTTTAACCCTTAAACCCTACCCGGGGTACTGGTGTACCCCAGTACTGCGGGTATTGCTAGCATAACTTTTATAATGGGTAGGGATTAAGGGTTAAGCACTGTATGAAGGTTCGTTTCCATTCCGAGTCACTTTTCAAAACCATCTTTTTCTCCCACCAAATTTCCGTTTCCTCGGGATAACCTACAGGATGGCCCCAAAGACCCTTTGCACGAAAAACAAGGGCAGATAGGTGTCCGGAATTTTCATCGTGGAAAATATCATCGTGGAAAGATCATCGTGCGGAAAGATCATCGTGCGGAAAGATCATCGTGCGGAAAGATCATCGTGCGGAAAGATCATCGTGCGGAAAGATCATCGTGCGGAAAGATCATCGTGCGGAAAGATCATCGTGCGGAAAGATCATCGTGCGGAAAGATCATCGTGCGGAAAGATCATCGTGCGGAAAGATCATCGTGCGGAAAGATCATCGTGCGGAAAGATCATCGTGCGGAAAGATCATCGTGCGGAAAGATCATCGTGCGGAAAGATCATCGTGCGGAAATATCATCGTGCGGAAATATCATCGTGCGGAAATATCATCGTGCGGAAATATCATCGTGCGGAAATATCATCGTCAGTGATAAGTTAATTAAAAATGATACTTTTATTAAGAATAACTTCTATATGTATAAGTAAATTTAGTATTTAGTAAATAGAAAATCGAACAGGAAATTGGTTTATTTAATTCACATAATATTAGAAGCATTTAAAAATGGGCGCATAACGCTATTCACTACAAATCTTTTGTAGTGTGTATACACACATTACGCATGCGCTAGTGTTCATTTAGGTTGCCAGACACAATAAAAGCAAAATACGTGTAAGTTAATTAGTTATACGCAGTTACCCTCCACCCCCGCTTGCGAAAAAATACCGCCGCACTTCTGACTGACTTGCGGGGCAAAGATTTCTCAAAAATTACACGTTTTTCCCATAAAAAACAATGAAATACAATAAAAGTTATCCTCGTTTTTCCAAATTTAATGCTAGAATAAAGGCTAATTGTCAACCGATCAAGTTTTGACTCACTCCAAAAGTGTATATGGGAAGCTCTCACGTTAGGTTAGGTTAGGTATGTACTAACAAACGCCACAAGAAAATAGAGGCTAACTACAACTTCATATACACACATTCTATACCGAAGTGGCCGGTTTCCTTAACTTAACTTTAACTTATATAACTTATCACTGATGATGATCCTTCCACACGATGATATTTCCGCACGATGATATTTCCGCACGATGATCTTTCCGCACGATGATCTTTCCGCACGATGATCTTTCCGCACGATGATCTTTCCGCACGATGATCTTTCCACACGATGATCTTTCCGACGATGATATTTCCCACGATGAAAATTCCGGGAATCGGGCAGATATGATGTAATTTCACTGCAAAGGGACTTTGTGGCCACTCTATACAGTGGATGTTAAGGTCATTTTTAGGTTACGTATACTGTAGTTCTATACTAGACTTACTACCTAAACTTCCCGGGTGTAGCAGCGCCTTTGACGAGCATTTCTCATATCAAATTTTCATATACTTACTTCTCCACAAGCACGAAGTTGCAAATAATTTTTCATTAATTTTTATGCACTTTAACAACTTTTACATACCTACCTACCTACATACATACATACCACCTTAACTTTTACATACATATACCTACATATCTTCCACAAAAAACGCGTTAAATGCCAACTCGAACATTTTCGTAGACTCTAAACTTATTTCATATTCAATCATGTCATGCAAAAACATTATTTTCAGTGTATAAACTTTCACACGTTATATAACTTTTCCCTAGCTTTTGCGGCCATTATTAATAGCTGTCACGCGAACGTTTTCGTAAATAGATTTCTTCCCATGGAAAGTATCATTTAAAGTTTGGGGAAAAAGTTCGTCTAGAAATAAAATTTCTCAAAAGCATAAAAAATTACTAATTGGAAATATTCTGTTTTTCTTTGGGGGGGTGACAATAATAAAATACCAAAAACAAAACACAACATTACTGATCAGTAGTTGTATAGAATTTTTACAAATTTTATGCTTCCGAGAAAACTTCCGAAACTACAAAAATACTACTATAAATAATACTAATAAATAACCTCTCTCGCAAAAAGTTATTACAATAATGTCTCTAACTTACACAAAGCGTGAAAATAAATTTACAAACTCCGCAAACTTGTTAAACACACACACACACACACACGTTTGGCTTCCCTACAGAACCGCGACATTTTCACACTTTCTCACGTATTCAATTCTGTATCAGACACGCCCAATTTTAAAAACCTAACAACTCTAACCTAAACCTAATTTAACCTTACCTAACCTAGCGTAACGTTAATTATTTCTCCTTTTTCATGATAAAAGATAGCATTTATAAAGATAATTCACCGCGACACCACAAATGTCTGGATACGCACGTTCGTGTCGTGACGGGTTTTATATATATCTTCAAGATCGTCGCGATCCGTAGGTAAGACACACACACACACGTAAAGTTTCCTGTTCTCTCACTGTAATGTAATTACTGTTTGGTATTCGGAGAATTAATAATCCATTCGCTTCTTTCCCTTGTTATTGTGTCAAGAGAAACGACAGGCCAAAATGGGAACTTAATTCAAATAGGCTTTTGCAGGTAAACGAAATGAAGAGCTAATCTACATTTCTGCACTGTAATAATAAGGCAATATTGAGGAATATATTCGATGGCTGTCATTTTTCAGGATTCCATCAATAATACAGCGCTTGAGCGTTACGTTCTAAAATTTTTTTATTATTTTTTGTATTAATGCGTACAGTATTGTAAGGAGGCCAGCGCCGGTAGTTCAGTGGGTAACCGTTTCCTTATAAGGGAAGTGAAGACACTGGGGTTAAAGGTTCGACTACGGATGATGCTGTAGGAGTTAACGCGATAGGTTGCATTAGTTGGCTTGAGCACTGTGCCAGTTTCTGCCTCTCTTGAATCATAATTATATTGTAATATAATCTAATGTAATATAATCCTCCAACATTCAAATAATCATGAGTGTTATTAATACAGTTTAATTTAAAAGAGGTCAAACTTGATTAAAAATCAAACTGAGGATCGTACAATTTCATGGAATTAAAAGAATTACTGAAGGGGAAAAGGTACAAGGAAAAAATGATAACATAATAGTGACAGGAAAATGACTACCGCAGAGAAAGCCGGAAACAAAAAAAAAAGATAATAATAATGATTGGGTTTGTTTAACCTTCTTCGCAACACCTAAGGTCATATGGCGGAGGGGACCTACAGCTTTACGTGGGATCCGAACCACGGGTCGCTACATAATCTGGACGCGGAGGACGGTCTACAATCCAACTACGACCCCAGACCAATGTCGCTTAACTTCGCTGATCAACGGGAAGCGGTGTTACGACATTGGCTACGACGTAGCCCGCCCCCCCCCCCCAAAAAAAAAGAGAGAGAGAGAAGAGGAAGCCTCAAAGACCTATTGGTCCACTCGGAGAGGTTCCTGTTATTAAACTAGTGCATTTTTTAATTATTCTAACAGTAGTAGAAAATTAGCTAGAAAAGCATAAGGCTCTATTCTGACCCTCCGCTCCCTCCCTGGCAGAGGCGGGTAAAAAAAAAAAAAGGATGAAGAAAATACCTTGACTCTGTGAAAGTATTCAAGGAAATTTTACAGGAAAGAGGAGAGTATATAAACTAGCTCGGCAATTGCGTTATGCACACATAGAAATCGTACACTAGAAAACGTGGTTGTTTAACCCTTTGACGACCGGTATACGTTTCTTTGAACTTAAAAGTGTAAGTTTTATTGTTACTTACAATTAGATATGTTAGTAACTAGTGATGTAGGTCACATCCGCATCCGCATAACATCCGCACATTTTCTCGCATCCGCGTCCGCATCCGCACTTTGGACTGCGGATGTCGTGCGGATGTGGACCGTTGAGATAAAACGTCATTAATAAGCGGAAATTATAAAATTCTATTATATTAATAGAACTAGTTCATTGTGCGCAAAAGTGATGCAAGCGACAAGACGAGAGGCTGTTCTTGTATGAAGTTACTCTCTTGCAACCTACTTAGATCCACGTTACAAAGCTAAGTTATTTTCACCTAGTACATTAGAACGAGTTAAATCATCACTTGGCAAAGCAGTTGAAGAGCTTCAATCTCTTGAATCTGTCGCTTCGCCACCCACCAAAAGAATAAAGGTTTCAGTGACAGAACCAACACCTTCAACAAGCAAATCTATCACAGAATCTGTCTCTCAGTTTCTTGAGTCAAGCAGCAATGACGAGACCTACGCGATGTCAAAAGATGTAGTAAAAATGATCGAGAGCTATCACCAAGAAAAACGCCTGGCTGCATGTGACAATCCTATTAGTTGGTGGAAAAATACGCAGAATATCTATCCATACTTGAGTAAACTTGCAAGGAAACATTTAGCCTGTCCTCCAACAAACGTACCAAGCGAGAGATTATTTAGCAGTGCTGGATTAATATATGATGAAAAGAGAAACAGACTGGCAGCAGAAAAGGCAGAAAAATTAATGTTCCTTAAGCATAACCTTCCTATAATTAAGTTTGAACATTAAACGATGAACATCTTAGTTTACTTTATTTTAATTACTCATTTATAAATATGCCTAATAAAACTTTAAACTTAATATAAATAGTTATCAAGCTAATTAAAGATCTCTTTCTATAAGGGTGGAGGTTGGGGAAAGAGGTCGGTGGGGTGCATTTGAGTTGGGTTCACGTCCCGCATCCTGGTAACACAATTATGGTTTCTAATTGTGGCTGAAACTCAACAAAATATAACGAATTTATTTGCAGACGAATTCACTAATTGATTTCTATATTAGTTAGATGCTTGATATTATTTTATATGTTCAGAGAAAAGTACAGCAATTATTGTACAATTAATCAATTATACTACATTATAGCTACAGCTCTCTCTATATAATAACTTATTATATACGTTAAACACAACAAATCTCGAATATATCCTAAAAAATAACGAAAATGTAGACATCCGCATCCGCGGATGTTGAAATCAAACATCCTCATCCGCATCCGCATCCGCGGATGTGAAAAAAATGACATCCGCTACATCACTAATAGTAACTATAGTCACTTAAATGACCCATTTTGGGGTTAATTTTCCGACAACTAAACGATACCTATATAAACACGGAGATGTATTTGTAGAAACGTTGCCCATTGTACAATTTATATTATTATTTCCGTTGGGACAAATATGTCCCTTGGTCCTCAAAGGGATAACCTAACATAATATATTTGTGCTAATCGTATATCAACTACTTGGTATCGTCACAAAAGCCTCACACATACGTTTTGATTTTATAAAAAATATATACAGCTCTAGGTAAATATGGATATTACGGCCTCCACCCAATTTTGATGCCAAAATACATTTTCCTAGTAGTGTATGATGTGCTTTGTTCAAATCTGGCCTTCATTTTATGTGGAAATGAACCAATCAAAAGTTATGAGACTTCAAAGTTTTAACATATTTTGGTTCATTTCCCCATAAAATGAAGGCCAGATTTTAACATTGCACATCAAATACTACTAGAAAAATGCATTCCAGTGTCCAAATTGCTAGAGAACCTAACCTAACCCTAATATCAATGGAATCATAAAGATCCACACTCTCTGCATTTAAAATACGACTGTAACACACCATGTTTAACAAAAATTTTTACAGCAGAATTATCACTATTGTTAATTTCCATAATAACATCTTCGAAATACATTTCACATCCTTCACACGCCATATTGGAAAATCAACTAATGAAGAAAACGGAAAACAGTATACCTCATTTTTTGTTTTTTTCCACCCAAATAGATATACTTATGATGACGTCATTCAAAAAATGGAGTTACGAAAATAATTTCTTTAAAAGCCTATAACATTATAAATACGCAATTGCACAAATAACAACATATACCATTAGATTCCTAAAATTATGCTGAAACGTTTGATAATAGCCAGTATTGTCAACTTGGTGGAGGCCGTAATATCCATATTTACCCAGCTCTATTTACCTAGATATCGGGCCAACGAGGACCCCATGGCCCACTCCAGGTTAGCCCCAAAAGGATTAAACAAACTCTCCATGCCTACACCCATGTACGCGCAAAGCCATCACGCCGGTGAGAGAGACAACTGCGTTCATTATTTACGTCCATAACCGGAGAGATTCGGAAAAAATTCACCTAGCAATAAAAAATTTCTAAAAACCATAAAAAATTAATAATCAATAAGAAGATTCGGTAATTATTCGTTTTTACTCCCAGTGTGTTTTTATGATGAGAACACACTTTTGTGGTCAATTTGAGGTGTTTTTTGCACGAATATCCCATCCGTTTCCTGAGGAAATGCATAATTTTCGAGATATCGTCATCCCGAAAACTACGCATTTGCACACGAAACGGATGGCAGTTTCGTACAAAACACCTTAAAATTAACCAGAAAAGTTTGTTCTCATCATTTTCACTTTAACGAAAATATCGCGACTTAACCTATCATCAAGGGTGTACAGTTGACCTAACCTGGCATTCAATTAACCTAACCGGGCCTTCAGTTGACCTAACCGGGCATTCAGTTGACCTAACCGGGCATTCAGTTGACCTAACCGGGCATTCAGTTAACCTAACCGGTCATTCAGTTAACCTAACCGGTCATTCAGTTAACCTAACCGGTCATTCAGTTAACCTAACCGGTCATTCAGTTGACCTAACCGGTCATTCAATTAACCTAACAGGTTAATATTGGTTACTTCACCTAAATATCTTCTGATCTTTTCGTATTAGGCACTCACTGTCACATTTCGAGCAAGTTAAAGATGAGAGAATAACGCCGTAATTGATAAAAACATCCAATCCTTTGTCTTCATCTAGGGCACATAACGAATCAAGTTCTCAAAGTCAAAATCACACGAATGGCACGCCATAATTCTATCACAAACACCACTAAACTGAATCCAATTAGAAAAAAAAAATAGCCAGAACAAATTCCAACCAACTAATTAAGTCGCAGAGTAGCGAAAAAATAGCCCAATCAGGAAAAATATTTTATGAAAAAAGTACATTATAGCCAAAACAGAAAATATATTTTATTGCGCAGACCTATATCTCCGTTATTATTAAGTTCCCGAACAAAAAAATACCGTCATTGTAAAGCATTTGAACTGCTTTACAGGTATATCTGACTAAAAATATTAAGTTTGAATGGGCGTTAAAACGAATATTATCCTAAGATTCTATCTTGTTTTCAAAACTTTATTACTGTCACCAGAAAGAATAAAATATCCACATAAAAACAGAATATTACCAATTAATAATTTTTTAGGCTTTCTGGAAATTGTTTCTACGCGAACTTTTTTCCAAAACTGTACGTTACAATTCTTATTTAGAAACCTCCTCCGGTTAGGTAATGCATTTTTGTTTAAGTAAGATTTGGAGATGAGGAATGACATCGAAAAGGGACTAATAACTGAGTAGAAAACCGTGAAGGGAGGCGAGCCGAACGAGTTTCAACATAACTGTTATATCAGAATGAGGTGCTTTCACTAAAATTTAAAAACTGGAACGGAAAATTTATCATCAGATATACTTTACTCTTCAGTTCGCACTCAACAACAACAACAACAAAAATTTAAATCTGACTTTAAAAAGGGTAAAAGTGCGAAATTTTTTTTTACTTTAAAGAGCTAAAAGTGTCTGAAAAGAGTTATAAACGATTTTTACAAAATTTTCGTGATAACTTTCCATTCCATAATGTTGCACAAAATACAAAAACTGGAATGGGAGACAAAATCTTTAATGCACTTCCTCTTGGAAGAGTTTACGATGACGTAAAACCAAACGGATAGTTTACCTTGACCTTCCGTCGGTTTACTGTGAAAATAATGTGCGCGAGGTCGAGTGTGTGATAATTCACAATGTTGTGATGTATTTTTTTAGTTAGGTTACGCTAGGTTAGGTTGGTTAAGGTTTGGTTAGATAAGGTTAAGCGAAATTAACGAGCACCTTACTATTTACTAACGTAACAGAAACCACCCTTCAAGTCCTCAATCGCGACCGAAATACTTAACACACGCCCTTCTCGGTTCGATGGCACTAGCATTAGGTTAGATTAAATTAAGTTTAGTTAATTAGGTTTTACAGATATATACATTTAAAAGTCGGTCTCTCGCTTATGCAGAGATGCGCACGTGTGTGTGTGTGTCACACACACACACGCGCACACATCTTTTTATCTTCTGACTTCCATTCAAGATTTGAAAAGCATAAAAATTTTAACAAGATATTCAGAATTTGTTGGACCCGAGTTTTTTGTTTAGATTTTTCAAACAATGAAATTTACATACATAAAAAAAACCAGCAAGAAAAACGGCATCCTATTATTCTTTAGCATTCGCAAGGCAATCTCTGAGATATACACCCAAAACCTCTTTATTTAATTGAAATAAACAATTTATTAGGATTTTAGACTAACAAAGTATACTATATTCAAAATTATGATGTTCAGTTTTGTTAAAAATTTAACTAATGAAGCGATGTTACTTAAAAATAAATTTGGTTTAAATTAAACGCGTGAAATTATCAATCCCAATTCCACATATAATCTTAGATGGGTTTAATCTAAATGGAAATAATTTTCAAGTAACGTAATTTATTTAGCTTCGTTTTAACAAAACTGCGCCTCATAATTTGTAAACTCTTAAAATCCAGAGAAATTTTCTGCTAATATTAAATGAAGATATTTTAAAGTATATATACAGAGTGTCCCATAAATCCGGTCTTATTGGAAAATTTATTTTAAATTAAGTTGACAAAAGTAATGCATTAGAACTAAAACAAATGTTTAAATTGATGGCTTGTTATTGGACCTTTTTTTGTTGCAGGTAGGCGGAGGCCTTTTCCTCACGAGTGTAACTCGCTTCCATATTAGACACTGCGTGTTATTCTACTTGCAACAAAAAGAAGGTCCTAAAACAAGACCAATTCGAACATTTGTTCTAGTTCTAATTTATTACTTTTGTAAAGTTAAAATATTTTTTTCTATGAGACCAGACTTATGGGACACCATATATATACTGTATATATATATATATATATATATATATATATAATATATATATATATATATATTATATATATATATATAAAGGACTCCTGTTCGTCCGTCCGTCCCTCTGTATTCCGGATTGGTTGAAAGATAGTGACATCATAGACACGTCATAAAATGGGCAGAGCTCTTGCGTGTGCTTTTCGCTCTATGCATTTACAATTCAGCAAACAAAATTAAAATTTTGGAGCAAGTGTAGTTTACATCCCCCTGACACAAAAGGGGACACAAACTACACTAGGTCAAAGTTCAGGAACGTAAACTACACTAAGATCTTTAGGAGGCATTTTTTTAAATGAATCCATCAAATAAAACGTTATATATATATATTATATATATATATATATATATACAAGGTGGGCCGAAAGTCTGGATCCATAGGAAAATATTTATTTTAATACATAAATATCAACTTTAACTCGTAAATGCGTATCCGTGATACTGTACAGTAGTTCGTACTCCAGTATAAATACTCAAATACTTTTTTTATTTCAGCCCAGAAATGGCTTCGAATCTAACAACAGAAGACCGGGTAGAACTTGTGCTCACGTACGCAAGACAGGGCGCTACAGCCGCTACACACAGAAGTTGCTACCGAATTCAATAGAAATCATCCTGATAAGCATCCAGTAACACATGCGACTGTTGGCAAGTTGTTTAAACGTTTCAAAGAAACAGGAAGTGTACATGATCGACGGCGTTCTGGTCGTCCAAAAACTGCAACTGATGAAAATACCTCTGCAATGGTATGTGAAACTTTAACGAATAGTCCAGTAAAGTCAACAAGAAGATTATCAAATGAAACACGCATCTCGAGAACGTCAATTCGAAGAATTATTAAAAATCATAAATTTCATCCCTAAGTGTCTCGATGTCAGAGGCCGCCAATTTGAGCATTTGTTATAATTTGTTGTTTATACTGGAGTACGAACCACTGTACAGTATCACGGATACGCATTTACGAGTTAAAGTTGATATTCATTTTAAGTATTTACCATTTGTTGTAATTTATGTATTAAAATAAATATTTTCCTATGGATCCAGACTTTCGGCCCACCCTGTATATATAATTGACGATTGGTTAGGCTGAGTCGTAATATTTTTGTTAGTTTTAACGTTTTATTTGATTATGTATACGCGGACAAAGTTGGGGAACGCAAACTACACTAGGATAATGTAGGGGAACATAAACTACACTAGGCACCACAGGGAGACGTAAACTACACTTGCTCCAAAAAATTTTTTAATTAAACAAAAATTTTAATCTAACTTAATCGAAACCTACGGGAAAATTATTGGATGCCTGGTTAGGTCAACTGTACACCCTTGACGATTGGTTATGGTAAGTCGTGATATTTTCGTTTTATAAAATTAACGAAAATATCACGACTTAACCTAACCAATCGTCAAGGGCATACCGTTGACCTAACTGGGCATTCAATTAACCTAACCAGTTGGTTAATTTTTGTTAAAAAATATATATATGAAGTCTTTGTGCTAAAGCGAATATGACTCTAAGGAACGTCCGGTTCTGTACAAGTGAAGCTAAAGACACTCTCTTTCGTACTTTCTGAAATAATATATACGGACAGGAACTCTGGATGAATTATAAAAAAGTTCTGGCAGAACCGTAAATTTGCTGTACAGCAGATCTTTTAGACTCCTACATAAATTACCCCCCCACCCTCGAGATGCTCGACTTCGCAAATGTTTGCTACCCGCAATGTCTCGCGCTTCCCAGCGGTAACAAGACTTGTTCAATACACTCTAATGCAAAGAATTAAAAAATCAACCAACCCGATTATCCAAGCTATTCACGAGTCCTGCCGTATATCTTCTAAGATATGGAATTCGAAGTATAAAAACGTGTGTCTGCAGCTCCACTTAACTTCGACATTACTGTATTATTTTCTCATTAATTGTATATATTTCTATCCTTAGTATGTGAACTGTCATTGCATTCTATTGTCAGTTTGTATTATTAATATTTGTCATATGGTCTATGGTCTGCCAATAAATTTTTTAATTTTTATTTAATTTTCATATATATATATATATATATATATATATATATATATAATTTTACTGTAGAGTAAAAAAAATTTAATTTAAAATTTAACCTTGACGATTGGTTAGGTTAAGTCGTGATATTTTCGTTAAAATATAAAAGATAAAAAAATTTGTATTATATTATTTATGACTACAGTAACTATGTATAACCCGAAGGGTAATAATAGCCTCCCGCAGGAACTACCAAAAATATCCGCCCGGAGGCCGGATATTTTTGCTATCCGCACAAAGGGCGGGTTCTCTGCTGGTATATAATTATAAAGGTTCGCGTTTATCGCGTGTCCACTCGTAAAGCAAGTACACCCTACGCCGTTGAACATCCAGAAAGAGAGTCCAAATCTCCAACAAATTCTGGCCGCAGGAAACAGTCGGACAAAAGCTCCTCGAATTACGGTGTGTGTGAAGGGCGCTCAAAGTTAATTATATGTTTTTAATTAAGGGCGACTTCGTATATGAAAATTTTTCACCTTATTTCACATTCAATTAATTCATTCACTTTATTTCACATTCAATGCCTTCTTCTCACGCCACTTCTCTCATATTCCTCAGAATTAAAAGATTTCATTTACATTTTAATAATAATAATTAAATGCATATTCTTGCCCATGCGTGTGAAACTCGCATATACTGGAGAGACACTAGAATGCTGCCGCAACCAAAAAAAAACTGAAACACAACGTCGGAGAAGACTGGGAGGGCAAGCGTGTTATTAAAACCTTCAATGGTTCTCCCTTAATGTGGATACTGAATTTGGTGGAGATTACCCTAGCCATATATATATGTATATATATATATAGTGTATGTATGTGTGTGTGTGTGTGTGTGTGTAAAAAGGAACAATGAATAATTCCTATATTCTTATATTCATTCAGCAAATTCTTATATTCATTCGTATAATTCTTAGATTCATGCGTATAATTCTTATATTCATTTATATAGTTCGTATATTTATATAATCCTTATATTCTTATATATTTATATTCATATAATATTTATATTCATATGTATGTACGTTCATATATTCATTCTTACATAAAGACAAAAATCGCATAACGCGAGTTTGGATAAATTTTTTATTTGCTTTCTATTTTTGTCAAATAATTGGTGAATTGTTTCTTTTTAAATTATTTAATAATTTTTTTAGATTTAGCTAAATAATGAAACCTGATTAAATTTTGCAATATTCATTTTCTGTATACATTCTCTCTTCGTTATAAAAGATGAAGTCATGTCTTGCCTAAACGTTTAATTCTAAATCTTAAGCCTTTAATTTTCGCTCATATGCATGTTTAAGTGTAATTCATAATAAAATGCATATTTCAATTTCCATTTCTAGTTAACTCGGCAGATCATGATAACACCAGATCTGTCAATATGCGGTTTAAGATAAAAATATGGTTTCATCTTCAAATATCTTGCTTATCTGTTTAGACGTTGCCACAGCTAAAATATTTACCTTATCTTCAAATATTGTACAAAAATAATGCAGCCTATAGAGAATAAAAACTAAACAAGTCAACATTAAATTATAATGTTGTCCACAAAATTTGGGTATATAAACCCATGTAAATTTTCAAATTGTTATTCTAATTATTCTGACTGTCTGATCTAACTTAGAGGCTGAGCATTACTTGTAACATTTTAACAGTAAACTACAGTGAGAGGAATCTTTGTCTTCTCCTTCGAGCCTTGCTCTCTTCAGAGAACTAAGTCTTAAATAGGGAAAAATAACTTCCCGATACATTACAAGAAGAATCGGGGAAGCTTCAGAGAATTTAGTAAGCTCCACAGAATCCTCCGATCCACGACAAGAAATCGGATAGTAGTATAGAAGAAAACTAATGCGATTCCCTCCACGGTACCAGCTACTCCAGAGTTACAAATCCGTTGTTGCCACCCAACCAGAACCCCTGTCAACCTCGAACCGACCAAGGCCACAGACGGAGGGGTTAACATATATATATATATATATATATATATATATATATATATACACAGGTGTGTGTGCGTGTTTAAATGTATGTATAATAGAGAGAACTCGTGAGGTGTTCAGTTCGAATCCCAATGATGCTGGTAATAATATCCAAGAGTTAGAGCAATGAGCTGCATTAATTGGCCTGAACGCTGTGCCAGTTTCAGGCCCTTCTCACTCATTATTATGTGACCTTCATAAAATTTGTGTTAAAGAAATATTTCGTAATTTCACAGCAATTAGAAACATTTGGCTAAATTACACATGTATATAATACTTTATATATACTCTTTCTCTCTCTCTCATATATAATGTTATAATTTCAGACCAACAAAGACCCTACGATCCATTCATGGCTGGTCTACCTAACTGTGTTCATAATTGTGTATTGTGCATGTCCTCCGTGGTGGCGGAGGGGACCTACCATTTAACGTGGGTTCCGAACCACAAAGCCTTAATTTTTCTACCTTAAATTATACCCAATCTCTCAACATAAGCGTCTAATCGATTTTTAAACATGTTTATAGACATGCTACTAATTACTTCTACTGGCAAACTATTCCACCTATTTACTATTCTATGCGTAAAAAAGTTTTTCGCAACTGCTGTCTCGAACCTTCTATTTGTCAACTTACACCCGTTATTTCTAGTCCTATTATATTGAGATATTTCGAAAAAGCTATCTGGATTAGATCACACCTTAGCCTCCGAGTCTCGAGTGTAGTCAATTTTAACTCCTTAAGCCTATCCTCGTACGACCTTTGACCTAAGCGACGAATCATCTTAGTTGCTCGTCTTTGAACTCTTTCGAGTTTGTCTATATCTTTTCGCATATGCTGATTCCAAAATTGGATCGCGTACTCCAAATGGGGTCTAACTATGATTTATAAAGAGGAACTATAATATCGCGCGATTTGTACTCAAAATTCCGAGCTATAAAACCTAACACTTTGTTTGCTTTATTGACCGCTGCTGTACTTTGTTTCGCTACTTTTAAATCACCAGTGACTATAACTCCTAAATGTTTTTCCTGCTCTACGCTTGTTAACTCCTTCCCTGACATACTATACGAAAAATTACCGTTACGCGAACCTATATGTAAAATTTTGCACTTATCGACGTTAAATCTCATTTGCCATGTGACTGATCAATCAACGATTTTATTCAGATCTTCCTGGATTTTGCCTCTATCTTCGTCATTAATCGCCCTACCACCCAACTTCGTATCATCCGCAAACTTTGAAACTGTACAACTAGGCCGACATCTAAATCGTTAATATACAGGGTGTACATAAAGTCAGGATCTATTTTTGTGAAGCACTTGGAAATTATATGGAATTCAATCATAAAATGATAAAGTGGTAACATTTATTAAATAATTAAGAGTAGGATTCGACGTGACGTCCATCAGTATCCCTGCACAGCTTAAATCGTTCCGCAGCATTTCTAAACACATTCTGGAGCATTTGCAGGGTTATGTTATCTGCAGCAGTTCGTATACGTGTACGTAAGTTTTCAAGACTCGTAATCTTCGTCTGATAGACGTGCGATTTGATAAAGCCCCATGCAAAGAAATCTAAAGGGGTTAAATCTGGTGATCTCGCTGGCCAAGGTCTGTTGCTTCCGCGTCCGATCCAGCGATTTGGAAAACGTCCATTTAGATAATCCTGAACAATTTTGGCATAGTGACAAGGAGCACCATCATGTTGATAGACGACGGTACTAACAATCCTATCCCCGTCGTCTATCAACATGATGGTGCTCCTTGTCACTATGCCAAAATTGTTCAGGATTATCTAAATGGACGTTTTCCAAATCGCTGGATCGGACGCGGAAGCAACCAAAGACCTTGGCCAGCGAGATCACCAGATTTAACCCCTTTAGATTTCTTTGCATGGGGCTTTATCAAATCGCACGTCTATCAGACGAAGATTACGAGTCTTGAAAACTTACGTACACGTATACGAACTGCTGCAGATAACATAACCCCGCAAATGCTCCAGAATGTGTTTAGAAATGCTGCGGAACGATTTGAGCTGTGCAGGGATACTGATGGGCGTCACGTCGAATCCTACTCTTAATTATTTAATAAATGTTACCACTTTATCATTTTATGATTGAATTCCATATAATTTCCAAGTGCTTCACAAAAATAGATCGACTTTATGTACACCCTGTATATAAGAAAAAGCAAGGGGCCCAATACAGAACCCTGAGGAACGCCACTCGCTACATTAGCCCAACACGACTCCGCTCCATCAACGACCACCCTCTGTTTCCTACCTCGCAACCACTCTTCTATCCAATTTATTACTACACCCCAAATTATTACTACACCCCTATACGAGGGTTGGTGTGAAAGTTTCCAGACAACGACAGTAAATTTTAATTTTATAAGAAGGGTTTGGAAACATTTCGGTAAACTCGCGCGTATATATATATATATATATATATATGGGGCGGATCCAGAACCTGAAAGTGACTGGTTTGCTGACCGATGGTTTGGGGGCCGCCCTAGGCGCACAGCAGGGTTCAGGGGCAGCAGCCCTGACGGGGGCTCAGGGGGGCGGAGCCCCCGGTAACTCCTGGGTTTTAAGCATTTTAGGGGTATCTTTTTGCATACATGGGACTATAAACACACATTCCAGTATGTTACCTCATTCAATATATATATCAATACATTTAAGTCGCATATAACGTAAGGTCAGTGAGGAATTCAATTGTAGATGTTCATAAAATCTGTGACCGGGCAGATTTGATACTTCTGCAAGAGCACTGGCTACTTAAGCAAGAGCTAAAATTCCTCTCCACCATCGATGATGACTTCATGTACCATGCGTCATCAGCAGTAGACTTGTCAGATGAATTAATGTACGGTACGCCTTTTGGTGGTATTGCTTTCTTAATAAGGAAAAATTTGTCAAACATATATAATTTTTAACAAGCGATAATGTAAGGTTGTTAGGCATTGAATTACAAGTGAACAATGATTCCATATTAATTGTAAACTGCTATTTACCATACAACAACGGCAGTAATCGAGATAAATACACTGATTTGGTGTACAAAATTAAGTCATTATCAGATAACCCCAAATATTCTCATTGTATAATAATGGGAGACTTTAACGCGCATGTGAACTCGGAATTCTTTGTAGAATTGGCTAACGTGTGCGAGTCGGCCAAATTAAGTATAAGTGATGTAGATACATTAGGGGTAACCAGTGGTAATTTTACATACGTTAGTGATATGAGTGGTATCATCAGGTGAATTGATCATTGTCTCACTAGTAATAATCTAAAATATCGAATTGTTAGAATTCATATTCTGCATGATTTCCTTCTTTCTGATCATAGACCATTACAACTATTAATTAATTTTACCAATTTATGCGCAACACGACATAACAAGAACTCAATAAGAAAGAATAATCGCGTCGATTGGTCTAATGTTAATATGCAACAGAGAATAGAATACAGAGAGAGAACATTTCACCTCTTTAATAATTTAGAAATTTTGCATCTTGCCTCTAGTAATCCTTGCTCAAATGATTCTCACTGTAAACTCATAGATAGGTATTACAGTAAGATAGTATCCCTGTTAAGAGAAGCAGGAAGCCCCCTAATTAAATCTTACAACTATCATACTAAGATTATTCCTGGATTGAATGATTTTATTGCCCCCCTGAAGAGGGAATCGAAAGACGCCTACGATTTGTGGTATCAGGTCATCCCATAAGTAATGTCGTTTTTTACGATAGATTAAGTTTAAATTAGTCCTACTCGGTTTAGACATAAATTTTCCGAAGGTTATATCTAAGAGGAGATCTATCGTGTTTCGCTACATACTTTACAGACCTTGACCAGTGAAGACGTGTGTTTTGCTTTATGTGAACCCCTCATAAACATGGCGGTATCAGAAGAGCATATCAGGCATATAATGCTTTACGAGTTCAAAAAAGGGAATAGTGCTACTGAAGCAACGCGAAACATTCAGGACGTTTATGGCAACGATATTCTGCATGTGAGGAAATGTCAAAGATGGTTTCAAAAGTTTAGGAATGGTGACTGCTATTTGACAGATGCAGCACGCTCTGGACGCCCTGCTGAGTTTGATGATGACCTGCTGTTAGCCGCACTTGAAGAAGACTGTTCAACAACTGTTGAAGAATTGGCCCGGAAACTCAATTCATCCCCGTCCACCATCCATCGACATTTGCAACAACTCGGGAAAGTGCTTAAGTTAGGAAAATAGGTGCCACATAAATTGTCGGTCGACAATCTGAGGGTGCGGATAGACATTAGCACAGCTCTTCATTCCCGTGAACTCCAAGATCCGTTTTTGCACCGTTTAGTGACTGGTGATGAAAAGTGGATACTGTACCAGAATGTTAAGCGCCGTCGACAGTGGGTTTGTGCCGGAGAACCAGCGACACCACAGCCAAAACCAAATCTTCACCCTCGGAAGGTGTTGCTTAGTGTTTGGTGGGATAAAGGTGGTGTAATACACTTTGAAACCTTACCACACAACCAAACAATCACCGCTCAAGTCTACTGTCAACAACTGGATCGATTGAACACTGCACTAAAAGAAAAGAGACCTTCTTTGGTTAATCAGAAAGGAATCGTGTTCCACCACGACAACGCACGTCCTCATACCGCTCGGATCACTTCTACAAAAATTGAGGAGATTGGGTGGGAAAAACTTCCACATCCTCCATATTCTCCAGACCTTGCGCCTTCAGATTATCATCTCTTCAGGAGTCTGCAAAACTATCTTGACGAGAAACAGTATACTTCTTTTGATGACCTGCACACCAGTCTTTGTACGTTTTCTGCCTCAAAACCGCCTGAATTTTATAAACATGGCATTGAAAAGCTTGTAGGACGTTGGCAGTGTGTCATTGATTCCGATGGAAAATACACTATATACTAGATTAAAAAGTTTCAGTTGAGTTTTTCTTGTCCTTCAAATTCCGATCTAAAAAACGACAATACTTATGGGATGACCTGATATATATATTATCGATCGTGAATTCTGATGTAGCTACGTACAAAAAAAATGCATTTCTAGTTTAAAGCATAATTTAAATCAGTGGTAGGCAACCTTTTTTTAAACTGGGTCAATTTGATTTATTGGTGATTTGATAATGGGTCATTGTTCAAAATTTAAATCAAAATACATTATTTTCGGGACATTTTAAAATAAAAAACACTCCTCATGTAATAATATTTATTATTTTTAAAAATACACTATATACTACAATTGACCCCGGGTCAGAGGTTGCCGACCACTGATTTAAATTATCGAGTTTAATATATTACAAGTAAATTACAGCAAGTTACTATTAATCCACAAAGTCAAGTGAGTATTCAGTATTTAGTGTGACTACCTCAAGCACGAATGATGGTCTCACATCTCGAAGGCTTCGACTCAACCATTTCAAGTGGTCAAAACTAGAGAAGTCATTTTGGCTTATTGGCTTCATTTCTGAGAAGTCATACTTCAGTCGTTTCCGTAAATACTCTGGACATAGCGTTTACATCAGGACTTTGTGGTGGTAACTTCTAACTTCAGCACTTAGGAGTGCTGAAGTTATTATACGCTTCTCCTGCCTCTCCAAGTAAGATTTGTTGAGTATTGCGGTACGTTTTGAGTCACTATATTGCTAAAGGATCAATGTTCTCCCAGTTAAACAAATATTATACTAAGCAGTGCATACTGAACCAAAAATACTAGTTTAGTGTGGCTTATTCGTATTCCCATCAATTTTAACGAGATCACCCACGAGAGTTGAACTGAGGCAACCTGATACCATACTAAAACCACGACCACGTTCCAAAATCTTAGTGATAAAGCTCGACTGAAACTTTAACTGGTTAAGTAGTCTCACAAATTTACAACTTTTTTTACACCATTTCTGAAGTTCTTTACAAACTGAAATCTCCTTTTCTTATTCACATCATAGTAATCTTTTCTTACATCGCACATTCATAGCGCGAGTCCTAACAGCAATTCCAAGGTCCTCTTCAATTGTTGTATATAGAGTATTTTCGAAGCTGTCACAGAATAATTTGTTAAGAAGAGTTATGCTAGGCCGACCTTGTCTGTCACAACAAATTAGGCTCCCATCTTCGTATATTTGTTATAGAGTTCTTTAAACTGCTTCTTTAAGTATTTTGAGACGCACTGCAACTTCACTTTGGCTATTGCCCCGTTGATGAAAGGAGTATTTGAGCTCGTAATTCACGCTTGTTAAATCTCTATTCACTTCCTGGGCCAGAATCAGACATTTCCCTAAAATATTTGAAAAACAGGAGAGGACCATAAAATAGTTGATGTTTTATTATTGCTCAACGCACCTGGCCTCGTATTAGTAATAAAACAAGAAAGTAGAGGTAATAATTCTTTGTAGAAGGTTCCTCCGCACTAGATGAATGTTAATGCAGATAAAACTACCTTTGTGAGGTATAAAGATTTTTGCTCAAAAGGTTAGTATTGCTGTATATCAACTACGGCATGTAAAATTTGGCTGGTTTATTCTATGTATCTCAACTATATACGTTTCAATACATGAAAATGAGACAAAAATCAGTCTTATCATCACTGCATAGACGGTGTGTGTATATAGGCCTATATATATATATATGGAGGCGCCGATTTATACCAGTTTGGATCGCTTTGCACAAAACGGTCAGAATTTACAGTTTGTAATTTTCAGGTTTGTTTAAATAAACATCGGTGGGAAACGACCGTGTAATGAAAGAAGATCTTTCTTGCGTCTTTTAGAAGCTTATTACATCAAATGAAAGTATAAGGACATCTTAAATTAGGCTCAGCCAAAAGGAAAACACATTAACATTAATTTTCTCAACAAAAATAACAATTTGAATTAAACACGTGAAATGAATGAATGATGCAAACCATTTTTCTTTTTCTTTTTCCTTGTGGGTTTACATCATATACTGTATATATATCAGTGGCGACTCGTGACATTTTTGTTCAGGCATGCAATGTTATGGAATGGAAGAAAAACATCCGCCTAACCCTCTTGCCCAAACTTTGCATATTGTTTACATAGAACTTAGCAAGTTAAAGGTGTTTTACAAACTTTTGGGGACCTCTTTGAAGGAAAGTTCATTTAATGTTAGGCTTAAATATGCGAACAAAAAATTAGACATATTTATATATAGTAGTTACCGAATTGATCTAAAGAAAAAGATACAAATTTAAAATTTACCTTAAATAATTGTGAAGCATTATTTGAATTGAAATTCTGCTCTCCTAGTTTTCCTGCAAAATTCTTCGATGACCAAATTGTAAAAGTACTCTCGATTCTCCATAAGCTTCTTGAGGAAATTTTTTTCAATTGAAATTAAGGCAAGATTAGATAGCCTTTCTTCACTTTGGGAACTCCGTAAATAACTTTTAATTCTTTTAAGCGCAGAAAATGATCGCTCAACACTTGCTGTCGATATTGGTATAGTTAGAATCAAATTCGTCAATTTATATATTTCCTTAAGACCTTTGTGCATTTCGCTTTCCAGTAGATATTTTAGGAGCTCAGCAACATTCTTTTGGCAAAAGATTTGTGCGAATATAAAACACACAATTCAGAACGGAGACGAGGAAACTCAAAAAATGAATTGTAGCTTCTTTTCAAAGATTCAAAAGCTCTCTCTGGGAAAGTAACATCATAGAACTCAAATTTTTTGCAATCTAAAAGCTCAATGAATTCCAATTTTTCCATTGAACTGAAACGCTCTTTCACTTGAAGAAGTATATTATCGAATATTTCATGAAATAGTTGACTATACTTCTCTTGTGGAGAAGACTCTGTTTCCTTTTACATACAGGTTCACCACATCTTTCTGTTATCAAGTCCCACATATCTGCAAATTTTGTATCCCTTATTTGTTTGATTTTTCATAGTGCTTTCAACGGTGATTGAGCTATACACAATATCCATAGATTTTGTTTGCAGCACATTAAATAGATATTCAGTAAAAGGAAAAATTGAAGAAAATACTTCTAATAAAAAATTAAAATCGAAAGTATCGATACCAGTACCGTGCGGATTGCACGCAGCAATCCGCGTGCACTATTTTTTGTTTTTTCATCAAATTTCTTTGGGTTTTCAAGAATGCTTTTTAAAAGATCTATTAAATCTTCTTTATTTTCCTTAACTCTTTCAACTAGACGAGATGAATAGTTCCACCGCGTTGGAGCCAGTTTAGGGAAACGCTTTCCAACAACTTTGTCAAGCATTGAAGTTCGCTTAGTTGAACTGCTGAAAAATGATGACAAACTTCCTAATACTGAAAAAAAATTATTACATTCGGAAATTTCAGCGACAGCTTGGGATAAAACAAGGTTAAGTTTATGGGCGTAGCAGTGAAGAAAAATAGCCTCTGGTACAGTTTCTCTAATCTTTGTTTGTACTCCATTAAGATCGCTCCCATAACAGCAGCACCGTCGTAGGTTTGAGCAACTAATTTTTTCAAACAGCCCAGTTCACCTAGTTGCCTTATAGATAAATCAGAAATCGCTCCTGCACTTCTATCATTGCTGACGTCATTGAATTTTATAAATCGTTCACAAATCTCTCCATGTTTATTAACATAACGAACAACAGTAGAGAGTTGAGAAAAACAGCTGACATCAGATGTTTCATCTAATAAAATCGCCACATACATGCAGTCGATAAGCTCACGTTTTATTTGTTCTAACATAACTGCACTAATAGATTGAATTATGTCATTCTGAATAGCAGATGATGTTCCCTTAAAAACAGTCGCAGTTTTTAAATGGTTTTGAAGCTTTTCATCGAATTCTCCCATACAAAATACCAATTCAATATAGTTACCCCTATTGTCAGCGTTTTCTTCTTCATTGTGACCGCGAAATGCTAATTCTTGCATACCTAAAAAACATGTTATCCTAATCAAACGTTTCAAAATTTCTCGATTCTTATTAACTTCTTCGTTATGTCTGGAAATGGCAACTGATTTCTGCTTGTCGAGTATTAAATCAATTCTTTCTGACTTTCCAAATGTTTTAAGATCAACAAATGCATTTATGTGAGCAAGAGATTTTTCATGGCGAGAAATTGCAGTATGTAAATTGTTTAAATCGTCGTATCCACGACTAACAGAATTCCACACAGAGTTATCTCTTGAAAATAGGAAACACGACCAACAGTACAATTTGTTATTTGAAATATTTCCACATAACCAGGGAACATCATCATACAGCTTAGGATTAAATTTCCTAGTGAAGCCTTTATTTTCTTTGCTTAAATTCAAATGTGGAATCGGTCTGCCATTATTCAATATGCGCTTTTTCTCATCAAAAGAGAGTGAGTAAAATCTTCTAGTCTTCAATTGATTAACACATCGTCAGTCATTATGGGCACTACAATGCTATAATTTATTTAAGGGAACACCGAACACAAGTGAAGCTTGCGGCTGTGGTACTGGAAAGAAGCCTTGTCAGAATTGCCAGATGTTATTTTTTGGTGAATGCACCTATAAAACTGAATGCATGCCGTATTTTTTCATTAATTAAAAAAAATCAGAACAAAGCTTTTTAATTATTTTTAGTAAAAATATTAAGTAAATTTTCTAAGCATATTTTAAAACATATTGCCTTTTGAATTTAGCTATGAGGCTCAAAAAAAATATCTTATGGATAGTGAGAAGTCTCCTTAAAAATTGCCCAAGGCAAGGCGGTGTAAACAAAATCATGTCTTATTTCACTAGACAATTAAGAACATTTTTCTGTACCCAGACTGAATTAGTGAATGCGTTAGCTACAAGTATTTCGATCTGTGTACAGAAAAATGTTCTTAATTGTCTAATGAAATAAGACATAATTTTGCTTACGCCCAATAGCCAGTACATGCGTGATTGAAGCCTTAGACTATTTTTAGTTTCTGAAAATTATTTTTGTCAATTATAATCCTTACTTAGATCTGAAAAGAGAACATATTTAACACATGCATTGCATGCGTTGCATTCATTAAGAAATCGCCACTGATATATATATATATATATATATACAGTGGTGGGCACCGTTAACCAAAAAGTTAACTTCGATAACGATAATCCGTTAACCCCAATTTTTAACTCCGATAACGATAATCCGATAATTTTACTACAAAGTTAACGATAATCCGTTAACGATAACTATTTATTTACTAACATTTAAAAAAATCAAGGAAAAAAGCTTTAAAACCCATAGAAAATGTTTATTTATGCAAAATCCAACAACAAATAGGTATTTAACTGTATTTTTATCAAGTTTTGCAACTTTTTTTTGCTTAATAACTTCTTTTTTTTATTTTTAATAAAAAATGTACTGATTACATGTTTTGAAACCCTTGTAACCACTAACCATTAACTAAATTTTAATTTACCAGAGAATTATTATGGCGGGAACTGAAAGGTAAAATTAAATTTTAGGCACATTTATTAAAGACTATGACACAATGTGCTGGTTGCCCTTCAGAAAGACCAACTTCTCAAAGTTAGGCCCAACTGCCAGTCTTGACCTCTTGGGCCTCAGGATGTCCTTGCCGAGAGAGAAGAGCCGTTCCACTGAGGCAGAGGACGGAATTGGCAGACTGAAGTTATGGCGGTTTGAATTCATTCGCGGAGCGGTGATCTTCCGTGAATGACTCCTCGCAGTTAACGTGTTAACGGACTTTAACGGACTAAATATCGAGTTATCGGAAGTTAACTGGTCCGATAACGATAAATGGAAATTAACTTCCGTTAATAGTCCGTTAAAAAAGTTAACTTCGTTAATTAACTGTTATCGGATTAACGCTTTAGTGCCCAACACTGTATATATATATATATATATATATATATATATATATATATGGAATGAACTCAGAATGGTTCCCTGAGTTTTTATGATACACACAGACCGTGCATGGAACAAGGAACTCTTCTGGGATAAATAAATCCACTATAGTCCGAATAAGTAATGTAATAAGTAATGGGCTAGGCTGCTTTAAACCCTAGATCCATATCCCAAAGCTGGATCCTGTCTGCTTTGCAGATAGCTGGTGAGGGAAGCTATATTTATGGGACCTCTTTGCGAGAGACCCGTTGCCCACGTCGGGCTTGCATCATGAAAAAGAAAAACTATGGTATTTGTCATTTACCATTACTTATTCGGACTATAGTGGATTTAATTATCCCAGAAGAGTTCCTTGTTCCATGCACGGTCTGTGTGTATCATAAAAAACTCAGGGAACCATTCTGAGTTCATTCCCATCATGAAACGGACATGTTATGTGCCTTGAAAAGTGGACGCTCAATTCTGCCAGTTGAGGTTTAAGTTTTGGTTTTGGCTAAAATATAATAGTTACCCCTTTTTCTTTGATTTATTCAATCCGACGTGAATGCAACGAGTTTTTTACTTATATTGAGGTTCTAAATGTAGTGGGGCTAGGCTGCTTTAAACCCTAGATCCATGTCCCAAAGCTGGATCCTGTCTGCTTTGCAGATAGCTGGTGAGGGAAGCTATATTTATGGGACCTCTTTGCGAGAGACCCGTTGCCCACGTCGGGCTTGCATCATGAAAAAGAAAAACTATGGTATTTGTCATTTACCATTACTTATTCGGACTATAGTGGATTTAATTATCCAGAAGAGTTCCTTGTTCCATGCACGGTCTGTGTGTATCATATATATATATATATATATATATATATATATATATATATATATATATATATATATATATATAAATGAAAAGGTCTATTGGCAGACTATAGTCCATATGACAAATATTATTAATACAATGACAGTTCACATACTAAGGATAGAAATAGATACAGTTGATTTGAAATAATACAGCAATGTCGAAGTTAAGTGGAGCTACAGACACACGTTTTCTTACCAAGAATTCCATAGCTTAGAGGATAAACGGCAGGACTCATGGATAGCTTGGATAATCGGTTTGGGTGATTTTTTAATTCGTTGCATTAGACTGTATTGAGCACATCTTGTTACCTCCGGGAAGCTCGGGACAGGGTGGCAAACATTTGCGAAGCTGAGCATCTCGGGGGTAATTACGTAAGAGTCTAAAACAGTGGTTCCCAAACTTTTATGGGGGCGACCCTAAACGCTGGTACATGCAGTGTTAATGACCAATCATTTTGATATGTTGTGTTTATATTCATATAGTTTGACTGAATCAGTCGTTGAGAATTTTCGTCCCGGGACCCTCAGGAACACCTTCCCGACCCTCACTTGGGTCGTGACCATGGGTTTGGGAACCACTGGTCTAAAAGACCTGTTGTACAGCAAATTTAGGGTTCTGCCAGAACCTTTTTTATAATTCACCCAAAGTTGCTGTCCGTATATATTACTGCAGAAAGTACGAAAGTGTCTTTAGCTTCACTTGTACAGAACCGAAAGTTCCTTATAGTCATATTCGCTTATATATCTGTCATCACTCAAGGAGCTGGTGATAGTTTAACCCAAATACTTAAACTCTTGTACTTCCTCAATTACTTCACCATTCATTTTAAACCTAATATCACCTGGTTGATTACAGCTTTTAGGATGAAAATGCATAACCTTAGTTTTTGTAACATTAAAAAGAATATCATGTTTCTGCGAATACACTTCGCAGACTTTTAGTAGCTGATCCAGACCTTTAACAGAGGGACTTATTAATACCATATCATCGGCATAAACTAAGTTATTTATCCTTGTGTTATCTATACAACATCCCACTGTTGCCTCATTAAGTGAAGCAATTAATCCGTCAATATACACATTAAACAGCATAGGAGAGAGCAAGGAGCCAAAACATTCGGATAGTACATTGCCGCACCTAACGGTAAAAGATTGGTGGGAATACCAAAATTTCAATAAATTTAATATGTACGTGGGAACCTTCCTGTCTTCTAGTTTTTTAAATAAAATATTGTGGTTCACTCTATCATATGCCTTACTTATACCTAGGAAACAGCTATAAATAGTTGAATTACTGTCAGTGTATTTAGATATTATTTCTTTAAGTACATAGATACACAGGTCAGTTGAATGGGACCTTTTAAAACCAAACTGATTTGAGTTTTTCTAGTAGTTTCTAGAAGCAGGAAGTGACAGCAATAGACCTGTAATTATTGCTGGACAGAATGTCTCCATACTTATTTTTTGACCAGGGGCAAGATATATACCCTCATGAGCAAGCATGGCTGATAAGAGCAATGATATATGCAGACATATCACGTCATTGGCATATTTTCAGTGCTCATTCGATAGGTCAGCTACCCCTGACGTAGAACCAGTCTTTAACTCTTTAATTAACCTCTTTACTTCAGGAACTGATAAACTGTTTTCCCTTGTCCTTCCCACAGGCGTTTCGCTGCAATTTATCTTTAGATTATCCCTACTCACACTATTAAAAATGTTAGAGCAGTGGTTTTTCCACAGCTTTGCGATTTCATCCTCCCCAGACACCCCATCGATTGTCGGAGGGAGGACACTTTTGACATCCGTTTGATTCTTAACAAATTTCCAAAATTTATTATCGTTATTTATGTGAGCTTCACAGGCTTCTGATGCTCGAATAGACAGACTCTTCTTCCTATTTACATCGCCTCATACTGACCCCTACTTCTACACATATTCATGTATATTGGTCCTAATCTGGTTCAACCCTGAAAGTATCAGGTCATCCCAGAAGTAATGTCGTTTTTTTGATCGGAATTTGAAGGACAAAAAAAAACTCAACTGAAACTTTTTAATCTAGTATATATTTTCCATCGGAATCAATGACACTCTGCCAACGTCCTACAAGCTTTTCAATGCCATGTTTATAAAATTCAGGCGGTTCACCCTTCCGAGGGTGAAGATTTGGTTTTGGCTGTGGTGTCGCTGGTTCTCCGGCACAAACCCACTGTTGACGGCGCTTAACATTCTGGTACAATATCCACTTTTCATCACCAGTCACTAAACGGTGCAAAAACGGATCTTGGAGTTCACGGGAATGAAGAGCTGTGCTAATGTTTACCCGCACCCTCAGATTGTCGACCGACAATTCATGTGGCACCTATTTTCCTAACTTAGGCACTTTCCCGAGTTGTTGCAAATGTCGATGGATGGTGGACTGGGATGAATTGAGTTTCTGGGCCAATTCTTCGACAGTTGTTGAACAGTCTTCTTCAAGTGCGGCTAACAGCAGGTCATCATCAAACTCAGCAGGGCGTCCAGAGCGTGCTGCATCTGTCAAACAGCAGTCACCATTCCTAAACTTTTGAAACCATCTTTGACATTTCCTCACATGCAGAATATCGTTGCCATAAACTTCCTGAATGTTTCGCGTTGCTTCAGTAGCACTATTCCCTTTTTTGAACTCGTAAAGCATTATATGCCTGATATGCTCTTCTGATACCGCCATGTTTATGAGGGGTTCACATAAAGCAAAACACACGTCTTCACTGGTCAAGGTCTGTAAAGTATGTAGCGAAACACGATAGATCTCCTCTTAGATATAACCTTCGGAAAATTTATGCTTAAACCGAGTAGGACTAGTTTAAACTTAATCTGTCGTAAAAAACGACATTACTTATGGGATGACCTAAGATATATATATATATATATATATTATACGAAAAACTTAAACCAAAACCTTGTTTCATCCAACGCTCTCTTATTAAAAATATATAACTAAATACAAGCACTCAACTCTTTCTATTGAAGAGAAATGGCAAAAAGCTCCCTCGAGAAGAAGAGAATAACAGCGAAATCGTGCGATAAATAACTCAGAACGCACCCTATTCGAAAGGAAAAGACGAAACTTAGGTTAGTGGTTCGACTCCCGATGGTGCTGGTACCAATAATCCAGGAATTATCGCAATGGGCCGCATTTGTCTGATCTTAAGCGCTGTGCCCATTCCCTGCCTTCATGACTGACTATTATTATTATTACTGAAAAATGTTAATTTCTTTATTATGGTTTACGGAGAATGGATTAAAATAAAGCACCTTTTCCAACTATATTATCACGTGATCGCAGAAGTAATAATTGTGAATTTATTTTTTGTTATAACCATGTTATATTGTAGCATCGCATAATATCATCATCACGTTTATATACATTGCTGAGAACACACACTTTTTGAACATGAAGCATATATTTTTAAATACACAACAAAGAGGAAACACGTTCATATTACTTACTTTAAACTTCAATCCCTATTTCCCTATTCATATATATATATATATATATATATATATATATATATATATAGAGAGAGAGAGAGAGAGAGAGAGAGAGAGAGAGAGAGAGAGAGAGAGAGAGAGAGCTGGGATATAATCAGATAATAAGAATTCAAAAAAATAAATATAGGTTTAACATTTTACGCACAGATACATCTTGGAGATATAATTGATAAGTAAAGAACTTATATGTGTAGGAGGAGATTGTAGACACCAATCGACCAGGGAAGTACTCCGGGGTGGATATTAGGCAGGAGACAGGGAGAGCTGGAACTCCCGTTTCTCCTATCACTGTCCTCCTTAGCTGATCTTTTTCCGTGTCTCATCTACCCCGTGAACAGTCTAGCATGCTCTCCAACACACACACTTCTCCCCCTATTCCCCACTATACATACATACATGCATCTAACACACTACACAACCTTTTCAAAATTTTTATTAAAAAAAAAAAGAAAATGGCATCATTGAGCCTTGGAGACCTTGTTTTGGCTCTCTCTCTTCTGTGGAGGGATCACTTTTGCGGGCACTCGCCCTTAGCCCCCTCCTTAGTACATAAAAAAACACACGCAACTAGTATCCTGTAGCCTTTCCATGTGCTTCATGAAGGGCTTGAAGAACTTGTGGCATCGAATTGGAGAGATTTTTTGGAATGACGGTGCAGTGATCCAAATTTTGAAAATCAGTCAATGTTTTCTTTCGATTTGATACATATGTGGAAGGAGGCTTTGTTTTCCGCAGCTGGAAATCAAGATATTCTCAGATGTACTCAAAGGATTCATATCTGGGTTTCTAAAGAACCTCGTTGTCCCTTCCATTCAATAGTATATTGTGAGATGTGACAGGATACACAGTCTTCTCGCAACAGGTGCGTGTTAAGTTGGTTTTCCCTAATGGAACGAGGAAAGATTGTTCTCAAGGAAGGATCTGTCCTTGAATTCAGACGTCCTTCAGCGAATACCAGGTCCGTACTTTACGTACTCACTTCATTGTTGCAGGATATATATATATATATATATATATATATATATATATATATTATATATGCTGCAAACCCACAAGGAAAAAGAAAAACGATTCCAAGGCCTTTCGTGTATTCAGAGCTACACCTCGTCAGGAATGAAGAGAGAAGGCAAGATGCCCATAAATATATACAACGTAGCGGAAACCAAAGCAATTAGCACATACTTAACAAGAGTTAATGAGAGGCAAAAGGAATTTTAACAAGATATTGTCAATTTTATACATTCCCGCACTGTTATTGAAATTGTTTTTAAAATGAATAAATGCACATTCTAGAATATTTCTTTCTATTATATCTCTGTTTTCAAAAAGCGCTTTAGAACTGCTTAGAATTGCTTTGGTTTCCGCTACGTTGTATATATTTACGGGCATCTTGCCTTCTCTGAATACACGAAAGGCCTTGGAATCGTTTTTCTTTTTCCTTAATTAATTCATATATATTTCGTAAGCTAAGTTGATTGTTAAAACAAATATTCACGTATATGAGCTAACTTCAATACACAAAAACTTTTCAGTAATTAATCTAATATGATTTACAATTTAAAATACATGAAAACTAAACATTGCATTCATTATTATTACAAATAATTAAAATCATTATTAGTCTTTTTCGAAATTAAAAGCAGATTAAAACTTATATTAACATACTCGTAGTCGTATAAATTAATATCAGCAAATCTACACGAAATCCCCGTCAGCCATTAATACTCGGAGTTGCCACATATTACTCGTAAATTCAATAAAAATTAATAAAAAGAGTAAATTTCTCCAAATATCTAAATAACAATAAATGAATAATTAAATTTATCTCAACATACTTTCTACTAGTGGTGGACCGGATATCCGCATCCGCATAATTTTTAGCATCCACATCCGCACTTGACTGCGGATGTTATGCGGATATTACCTCTAATAAATTATGCAATTTACAATGAAATTAGCTTATAAAGTAGCTTATAAAGCCCAGTCATGCACATTTCATGTAAAGTATTAATTATTAATGAAGAAACAAATATATAAACCTCAAAATATAAATACTTGCTAACACAGAAAATTGAATGAAACTTGTTTCATTGAATTTTCTGTGGCTGAAACTCTTGAGAAAGTTATTATTTTTATCATAATGAAAATATTAATATTATTTCTTATGCATTGCCTGCCATAATAGTGATATCACGAAATTTCAAGAATTATGTCATTTATTCATAATTCTATATTATATTGATAGATTAACTAAATATCCGCACTCGCATCCGCGGATATTGAATTTAAAAATCCGCATCCGCAGATGTTGAAAAACTGACATCCGGTCCACCACTACTTTCCACCCAAAGGCAAATACGGATGAAGAAAAATGCAAAATGTGAAACGGCTGATGTTACACAGGGGGTGGGGATGGGGGCGGGGGACAAGAGAAGAAAATAATGGAAAAATAAAAGAAAATTGGTTAAATAAAAGAGAATAAAAATGGCAGAGGTGCGAAAATAATTATGGACGGCAAAAATCGCTCGTCCGTCAAAACGGGTAACCAGAACGGTTTGGTTGGACTGCGAACCTCGCTCGAAAAACTCAGACTCGAACGCGCGAACGAGTCGATCTCATACCCCCCCCCCCCCCCCTGAAAACGTTTCTTCCCCTCGTAAAATCGAACAAACGTGAATCGATTCGATTAATTTTGGAAATGCGAAAACTAAGACGGTGGATTCGTAAAAACACATTTTCACACACACACACACACACACACACAATAAAAAATAAAATTAATAATAAATAAATGAGAATAAAATAATAAATAAAATAAAAATAAATAAAATAAAACTTTTTAAAATTAAAGAGATAATAAGTGAGAATTAAAAAGAAAGGATTTCGGAACGAAAACAAGTGAGCAAAGACCTCAATGATAACCCCAACTCCCGAACGGAGGGGAGGGGGAACAAAGAGACAAAGAAATTTTGTGGAAAATGAAAAACTAATTAAAAAATAAATAATAATAATAATAATAATAATAATAATAATAATAAAATTAAATCTTTCCAATTTAGAAATGAAGTTTGTATATATATATAAATTTTCGAAATTAATCACATAAATGGCTGTATGAAATGGAACAAAAATAAACAAAAGAACGAAAGAGTTGATTAAAAAATCTAATAGAAAAGGAAAAAATATTTACTCATTTCCCCCCTTTACTCTCCTTCCCTCCCTTACACACACACACACACACATTATATATTTATATATTAAAACTAAATGTAAAATTATTACCATACATAAAACAATATTTTTTAGTCAATATGACCATTGACCATGACCCGTGATTGGCCGAAGTTGATGACGTGGGAAATTGCTTGTATTACACCTAACCTTAACGTACGCCTAACCGCGTATCGTAACTGTATCACGTATGAAATGGGAGTGGCTTTCGACTAAAAAATCTGGTGGCCGCAAAACTGTATATTAGCCATTTCTTCCAACTGACTTCTTATTTTTCATTCAAGTTTTTTGTATACGTCTCATTAATATTATGAGCTCCGGGTACCTTTGGATGGTGAGGCTCTCGGTTCGCAACCAGCTGCTGGATGGATCATGGGTTGGATTGAGGCGGCCACTTACACTATCAATATTCAATCTCAAGTGTCTCATAGGGCAGGTCGTCACGTATATGGTTCATAACAGTAAATACTGGGAAAAACGGAACGGCCTGAATTACCCCAACTCAAGATTTCATACGTATATATATATATATATATATATATATATATATATATATATATATATATATATATATATATATATAATTATATATATATATATATATATATATATACTGTTGTGTGTGTGTGTGTGTGTGTGTGTGTGTATGGTGATTTTTTTTTGCATGAAATATTTACTGTACCTTCTCTACACATGGGGAATTAGTTCCCTAGTGCAAAACATGTCCTCTGTGATGTCCTCTCAGCTCATTAACTATTTGCACACGAACAAGAAACTTTTTCATTACTCACAGAATATCTGTTGAAATCTGAGAAATTTCTTGTTCAGTTCCTACTTTCAATTCTTCTATTGTGTGTAGCTTCTGTTTAAACACTGCATCTTTTAAATAACCCCATAGATAAAAGTCACAGGGTTTACATCTGGTGATGTTGGTGGCCATAATATTCCTCTATCATAAGCCAGAGGAAAACTGTTGGACAGGACTCTTCCGTCGAGAGTATCGTGAGCTGAGAGGACATCGCATAGATCATGTTTTGCACTCGGGGAGGGCTACGTCGTGTAGCCAATGTCGTAACACCACTTTCCGTTGATCATCGAAGTTAAGCGACATTGGGTCTGGGTAGTAGATGGATGGCAGACCGTCCTCCGCGTCCAGGTGATGTAGCGACCCGTGGTTCTGGTCCAACGTAAAGCTGTAGGTCCCCTCCGTCATATGACCTTAGATGTTGCGGTTAAACAAACCCAATCATTATTATTATGCACTAAGGGGACTACAGTAGTTCCTCCATATGTAGAGAAGGTACAGTAAAAATGCTTTTATTTTACTTAATAAAATTACATATTTACTGCAATATATATAATTATATTATATATATATATATACTGTATATATGGTGTGTGTGTGTGTGAAGACAACTGGGTATAAGGGAGTTCGAGTGTTTGATAAATCACACATGAAGTGGGGTAATTTTTTGGGGTAAGGTAACTTTTGATACCTGGGAACATTAAATAAAATATTTAAATAAAAATCTAGAAATATCTAGAAATGTAAACAAAACCAGTGAAAGTTTTCATCTCGCACTAAAGTACTAAAATAATACAATTCCAACATCCCCCCGAGCCCCCACCCCTGCGGGGCCGCCAACCTCACTACCTCTGACGTGCAATGAAGTCGGAACTTTTGGTATAAAAATGTGTCAAATGGAAGATGCTTCATGTTTTCAAATGAAAAAAAAATTTAATTATTTTGTCCTGATTATATTCAAGGAATTGCCATTCAAAAATATAAAAACTGTACTGGAATAATTCCACTTCGAATGATCGGGGCCTTTGTTTACACAACTATCAAGTAATACACAAATATCCAGTAATGGTAATAATGTGAGTGACGTATGGAAGTGTAGATTACATAGGGTAAAATGAATACTATATACCCAACATTCGATATAATGGACACTGACATTATATCGAAAGTTGGGTATATGTACTGTAGAGGCGTACTTACCATTTTGCCGCCCCTAGGCAGGGAAATTGTCACCGCAGTGGCTTATAGTTGTCATTTGATATTGCTAGTTTGGTATTAGAGTTTTTTTTTTTTTTTTTAAACTCATTTGTGAATCCATTTAATTTGTAGTGCTTACAAGTTATTTATTTTCTATTTTTGTTTCCTTGCCCTATTTACTGTATGTTGAAATACGACAAAATTTGCCACCTACGCACTTACCTACTCTGCCTATACGTACTTAAATCTGCCTATGGGTATTATGGTATTCTTTTTTGCAGTTGATTTTGTGAGTAAAAAAAAAATAACTTGATATGTAGAAATTATACAAATGTTTATAATAAGTCGAAGTAGAGTTTCGGCTACATGCCGTTATACAAGGCTTTCATCAGTACCTAACCGGGCATTCAACAAAAAAAAAGATAAATGGTAAAAGATTTCACATTTCAAAAAGAAAATAAATAAATGTGTGAGAAAGAAATGTGAATAATTTTTGAAAAAGTTGAATCTTCTTCACTTATCAAAAACTAAAACCACAAATCACGGTCAAGTAGAATAAAATTACATCACATGCTTTATTGAGCAACTTTTCATGAAGTAACTGCGCTCACAATCTCTCTCTATATAAAATATACTCTCTTATATATAATGAGAGAGAGAGAGAGAGAGATTCATGATTCTTCCTTCTGACCTTGAGGACTTTCTTTAGTAGTTAAGCGAAGCGTTGTAATATCTTATTTACTGTGTAAGCATATCAGTTGCCTTATTCTGGAATTACTCTAAATACTTCGTGGAAAAAATCTTTTCAGCAAAACTGAAAAGACATAATAATAATAATAATAATAATAATAATAATAATAATAATTTTCCGTTCCTATATACTTACATTGAACTTCTCATGATGGAGCTGAAGAAGCCTTTTGACCTGATAGGTGTCGTTGTTGCAAATGGCGGATTCCAGTAAAGCAGCCTCAACGCTTAAGTCGTTAATTGATGATGCCAAACTGGAAAGAAAGCGTTAAACTAGGACTCAAGTAACAGTTTCTAATTGTAAAGCAACATCTTATGACTAAGCAGTTCTATGTTATTAAAAAATAAAGAAAAAAGCTGCCGTACTACAGCTTTTACTTTGAACTTTACTTGTCATTATTGACCTATAACTGCCTTAGTTATAGGCAAACTGAATTAGCAACTAGAAAAAAGTATTGGCATTTATTTCACTTAATTTATTTACAGGGTCCAAGCCTATATACAATATGTAGTTTTGGGTCCACGAGATTTCTGAAAGGTCGAAAGCCACGCCCAGTTCATACGTGATATGGGTCAGAGATAGTCTTATATCCGAGTTTGGCGTACGCAGGTTAGATGGTAGTACAAGATTGGTTAGCAATTTTCAGGCCATCAACTTTCGACCAATAAGAGGTTATGGGCGTGGCTTTCGACATAGTAACTAAATTTTGTCGTATTTGTTAAATTTAACTTCTACTTATTAAATGATTTAAGGTTGACTTGGTTGCAAGCAAATTTTATTAATGAGATAGTCATGTAACGTTAGGGTGTCACCAGTAGCCCTATAAGCAGCTGCAGGAAGTTGGCCATTCCCTAATTTAAGCTATAAAGGTAGGCCTTTACAGGATCTACATAATCTGCATAATTTAGTGTATGGTCCTAATGTTATAAAAAAATCAGTTTTAATGACAGATGAAGACTATATAAATTCTACATAGACCTAGGTAAAGGTACAGATAAGGCCTAGCCTAGTTTAGCCTACTCCTATTTTAAGTAGGCGTCAAAATAAAGTTCTAATATATTGATTGCTTATATGATGAAAATTTAATATACTGATGCGCCTTCTAACTTCAAAATTAACACCTTTACCCCGAATTCCGCGAGTAAAATCGGGAATAGTAAGCTTGTTTCCATCATAATTAAACTGGAATTCCCACCATCTTGTCACAAAGATTCATCGTTGAGTCAAAATCCTGAAGTACACCTACAGTATGTTTGGTACCAAAATTCTATAAACGAAACATGTTTTAAAAATGAAATACTTTTTGAGAATAGATTAAATTTCTTCGTATTTTACATATACTGTAGTTTAATCGGAATTAATTTTTATAATGTTTTTTATCCAACTGAGTGGTGGTTCGAGGTGGTGGTCCAACTTGTATTGTTCATAAATATGCAAATTTTGTAAAAAATGCATTTTTTTCGATATATCATTTAAATTTCTGGTATTATTATTAGATTTCAGAGACAATAGTTTATTTGGATCCCTGATAGGCCGAAAAGTTGGTGGCGTAGGAAATAACAAGATTATATATATAATTATATATAACAAAGATTATATATATATATATATATATATATATATATATATATAATATATATCTATATATCGTAAAGAACGACGCTTGTATAGGAAACATTCCGCGCAAGATGAGAAGAGAGAACGAACAAATGAAAAAATGAGGTGTAGTGGTTATCATATCTGACCGGCAATCGAAGTTCCCGGGTTCGATTCCCGGGTGGTTACCTCATTTTTTCATTTGTTCGTTCTCTCTTCTCATCTTGCGCGGAATGTTCTCCTATACAAGCGTCGTTCTTTACGTTATTTATACTGCGTGTTCTTTGCAGTTGAAATGTGTATATATATATATATATATATGTTATATTGTGTAGACATATATAAAACAAGATATGAAACTCACAACATTTTCCATTATTTATCGCGTTATCCCGCCAAATGAATATCAAGTATTCGCCACCTAGCGGATGGAGTGAGAACTAAGCTTTACACACAGGCATACTCACATAATTTAGAAGTATATTAACAAAAGCTGAATATTCTTACAGGGCAGAAAATTTTTTTTTTTTGGAAGAGATTCTAATTTCAGGCGTAATTAAGTCAGAGGGGGGAGATGGGAACGGCACCGGAATCGTCCAGAAAGAAAGCCTGAAAGCCTGAAAGCCTTCTCTCTGTTGCGGAGAGCATTAGAACAAGAAAGTTACACCAGGGTCTTTTGCATTAGAGTAGGAAAAGAATATGGAATGTACACTTCCATACCCGAAAGAATTACCTCCGTGATGCGGTCAGTGCACTCGGAGGGGCCTCGCCCACGGAAGCAGTAATCATTCCATGAGAAACCAAAGTACTGCCTGCGGACAGGATCCAAAGATCGAATTGGAGCGATAGGATGAAAAACAGATAAAGGAATCTCATTAATGATATACTCACCCAGTTATCCGTGACTGAGGGGCGGTCCATGATCATAGATAAACCAATTTCACGGTTAACTCACTCTACCCCGCCGGTGCGCGGGTGGGTGCAGACGCTGCTGCCTCCCACCTCGCGCCGCCACCACACAGTATTATTCTACTACAGTTTAATATACAATTAAGGAATTTGTACTCATCACAAGACGTGAAGATTATCCGCTCCCGAAGATTGTAACCCCTCCTCCTGCTAACGTTGCGAGCCGCGGATGTAAACACCGTGCCAAATCAAGGTTGTGTTTTCATAATGAATAATCAAGGTTAACTCGAGTCACGGTTGAGTGTATCACGGATAACCGCGTGAATGCTGTAATCCACTCATAATTTTCCAATTAACGATCTAAACAGTAAAACACTATGGAACGATAATAGTTTATAGCTCGTCAAAGAATCTTTTGACATTTATTTTGTTATTATCGTCGCAAAAGATTCATTAAAAATATTTCATTCTGTAACAATTAAGAGCCTGTACGGTTTTTTTTTTTGGATAGGAATAAAAACTTCATCAACTGATCCTTTATTTTATCAAAAAATATTTCCTTCCACACCAAATAATTTTTGTTCGTAAATGAAGGACAGATAGAGGCGAACCGTTACCACTATAACAAGCCCCGGGGCTCCGTCCACTTTTTCATTACTTTTTTTTTCTCTTCTACCATGTTTGGAAAGAGAACTAAATTATCCCTAAAAAAAAAAGGGCCGTCAACATATACAGTTTAATATTTATTCAAATGTTATACATAGTATATGCACTTAAGTTTCGTGTCGCCGGAAATGTCGTAAACGTTTACTGAAGTGAAAGGAGTCCATTTATTTCTAAGAATATATAAGGAAACAATACATATTATTATTATTATTATAACCAGCCAATGCTTTTTAACTTGAGAACGACATCCTTTTTCAGTGCGTGCACTGTTTCTTCAAATATTCTTTCAAATAAATGGTTTCTTTCGAAACGAAAAAATAGTGATTTGCGTCTTGAAACTGGAGGTCGTTGGTAAACTTTTTCTGCGTACGAAGGACGGGATTTATTCTTTTATATATACAGGGTGTCCCTTAAGTCAGGTCTCACATGAAAATTTATTTTAAATTAAATTTACAAAAGTAGAATATTAGCACTAAAACAAATGTTCAAATTCGTGTCTTGTTTCGAGATCTTCTTTTGTTGCAGGTAGAATAACACGCAATGGCTAATAAGGAAGCGAGTTACACTCCTAAGGGAAAGGCGGAAATTGTTCTTTTGCGCGATTCTGGCCTTAGCCAAAGACAGACAGCTGAAAAATTTCACCGTCATCATCCCAATAAACCACGACCTGGTCAGCGTTCTGTCGGTCGACATCGGTTTTACTTTCAGCAAGATGGAGTACCACCTCACTTTGGCAGTCAAGCGCGACGTTGTTTGGATGAAGTTCTCCCTGGGTGATGGATTGGGCGCAGGGGACCAATAGAGTGGCCACCAAGATCCCAGAACGTCACACCCCTAAATTTTTTTCTCTGGGGTCACCTTAAGTCTGTTGCGTTTATTGACCGTCCACGTACCATTGAAGACATTGAAGAAAATATCCGTGCTGTTTGTGCACAAATCACACCAGATTAAGTTTGGAACATCGTAAATTTAATTTAAAATAAATTTTCCTACGAGACCAGACTTACAACCTATATATATATATATATATATATATATATATATATAGTCATGCGGTTTGCTTCTACAAAGCTTCAATTTAATATTTAGGAGAAATCCAATGACAAGGAGGAATGTAAATGCCATGAAAAGTCTTCTTTAATGCGCAACGTTTCGAGCAATACGCTCATCATCAGGCTAGATAATAACAATATGAAATTAGAATCAATAAATAAATGTGAACAAGACAAAATAATTTCCATAAAACCTATTCAGTAAAAGCAAATTTTAAAAAGACTAAAAGAAGAGGGTTAAATTCAAAGTTATAAAAATTTACATATAAAATTAACCAGAAATTTAAAAAGCTATTTTTAAATTACATATAGTAAATTTGAAATTAGTACACTGGAATAATTAACACTAATACAATGGAATAATTAACACTACGAACCTTTCAATGCTGGTTCCGAGGCACGAACCAGCATTGAAAGGTTCGTAGTGTTACTTATTCCATTGTATTAGTGTTAATTATTCCAGTGTACTAATTTCAAATTTACTATATGTAATTTAAAAATAGCTTTTTAAATTTCTGGTTAATTTTATATGTAAATTTTTATAACTTTGAATTTAACCCTCTTCTTTTAGTCTTTTTAAAATTTGCTTTTACTGAATAGGTTTTATGGAAATTATTTTGTCTTGTTCACATTTATTTATTGATTCTAATTTCATATTGTTATTATCTAGCCTGATGATGAGCGTATTGCTCGAAACGTTGCGCATTAAAGAAGACTTTTCATGGCATTTACATTCCTCCTTGTCATTGGATTTCTCCTAAATATTATATATATATATATATATATATATATATATATATATATATATATATATATATATATATATACAGTGGTCGGCACCGTTAACCAAAAAGTTAACTTCGATAACGATAATCCGTTAACCCCAATTTTTAACTCCGATAACGATAATCCGATAATTTTACTACAAAGTTAACGGAAGTTAACGATAATCCTTAACGATTATTTCTTTACTAACATTTAAAAAATCAAGGAAAAAGGCTTTAAACCCATATAAAATGTTTATTTATGCAAAATCCAACAATACATAGGTATTTAACTATTTTTATCGTTTTGCAACTTTTTTGCTTAACTTTTTTTTTATTTTAATAAAAATTACTGATTACATGTTTTGAAACCCTTGTAACCACTAACCATTAACTAATTTTAATTTACCAGAGAATTATTATGGCTGAACTGAAAGGTAAAATTAAATTTTAGGCACATTTATTAAAGACTATGACACAATGTGCTGGTTGCCCTTCAGAAAGACCAACTCTCAAAGTTAGGCCCAACTGCCAGTCTTGACCTCTTGGGCCTCAGGATGTCCTGCCGAGAGAGAATAGAGCCGTTCCACTGCGGCAGAGGACGGAATTGGGAGACTGAAGTTATGGCGGTTTGAATTCATTCGCGAGCGGTGATCTTCCGTGAATGACTCCTCGCAGTTAACGTGTTAACGGACTTTAACAGACTAAATATCGAGTTTATCGGAAGTTAACTGGTCCGATAACGATAAATGGAAATTAACTTCCGTTAATAGTCCGTTTAAAAAAAATTAACTTCGTTAATTAACTGTTATCGGATTAACGCTTAGTACCCAACACTGTATATATATATATATATATATATATAATATATATATATATATATATATATATATATCAACGTAAGAACGACGCTTGTATAGGAGATATTCCGCGCAAGATGAGAGAGAACGAAACAATTAAAAAATGAGGTAACTACCCGGAATCGAACCGGGATCTTCCGATTGCCTCATTTTTTCATTTGTTTCGTTTCTCTCTCTCATCTTGCGCGGAATATCTCCTATACAAGCGTCGTTCTTTACGTTAATTATACTGCGTGTTTGCAGTTAAATGTATATAATGTTACGGCATGCGGGAGGTGCCCCCATTGGGGCATTGGTTTCTGGCGTATGTAGAAGAATTACGCATTTTGAAGGAGTGAGGCCCATGGTAGTGGTTATCATATCTGACCGGCAATCGGAAGATCCCGGGTTCGATTCCCGGGTGGTTACCTCATTTTTTTCATTTGTTTCGTTCTCCTCTCTCGATCTTGCGCGGAATATCTCCTATACAAGCGTCGTTTCTTTACGTTAATTATATGCGTGTTTGCAGTTAAATGTATATAATGTTACGGCATGCGAGAGGTGCCCCCTTGGGGCATTGGTTTCTGCGCGTATGTAGAAGAATTATGGCATTTGAAGGAGTGAGGCCCATGGTGTAGTGGTTATCATATCTGACCGGCAATCGGAAGATCCCGGGTTCGATTCCCGGTGGTTACCTCATTTTTTTCATTTGTTTCGTTCTCTCTCTCTCATCTTGCGGCGGAATATTTCCTATACAAGCGTCGTTCTTTACGTTAATTATACTGCGTGTTTGCCGTTAAATGTATTATATATATTATATCCTGTCCAGCATACTCTCAAACACATACACATACTTTCTCCTTCTATTCTCACTACACATACATGCATCTTACACTCTCACAATCTTTTCAAAATTAATAAAAAAAAAGAAAGAATTGTTTTAAGAGCATCGGGGACCTTAATTTCGGCTCTCTCCTTCTGAGGGAAGGGATTTTTTTTGCGGACGCTCCTTCCTACAAAAAAAAATATATATACAGTATATATTATATATACCACAGTATAAAGAACTTTAAAAACAACAATAACTTTGCAAACAAAACATTATTACATTTTTAATTTCGACCGGAACGATAAAGAAAAAGTAATTTAAATGGAAATACTCTCCATGAGGAACAGATTACTATATTGCTTATAATCAGGGGTTCCCAAAGTTTCCCTCGTGAAAGCTACTTCAAAAGGCAGAACTGGGGGTATGGGTCGCATACTGACAATTCAAATATTACATCTAAATTCAGGTAAGATGGCCCGGTAGCTCAGTTGGTTGAAGTGGCGGGCTCCGAGAAGTGAGGTTCTGGTTCGCTCGCAGCTGCTGGCATTGGTGTGTTGGGCCAGTTACTTACCCTGCTTCTGCGCTGGCTCAGGTGACCTTTTGGGACATACTCAACCCCACGTAATGGGTAATGAGCTTTCTGAGCTTCCTGGCATTCAGACAATAAGATAAAATTATATAATATATATATATATATATATAATTATATATATATATATATATATATATATATGATTTTTCCTTTGATTAAGACATGTTATCCGTAGTGTCAAAATCTTGACGTGAAACTTAAAGTTTCCGTGGTGAACCCGCTGCTGCCAAAGCAAGAGCCGAGTGGCGTTACGCTTTATTCGCACAAAGGGCCACATGTTGGATTGTGATGGGCATTTACTCTTTAAGTGATCGGGCTAGATAACCCGGGCTTGGGGGATTATCCCACCCCCATTCCGAACGTGGGGATATGGAAGAGGAGATTACTTGTTTAGGTATCACTTACACAATGCTACAAGGTTTGAAAACAGTCGTACAACTATTGCATATCAACTATTTTGCACTTTTTTTTCGCGAGATCTTGGATGCGAAACTGCTTCATGGTTTGTAATCGTTAAAACGCCTCACCGATCATTAATATTTAGTGATCAATGAATGAAAACAAATTGATCATTGACATATTCTAATCCGTCTTTAATATTAATTACGAGTTTTTAGGATTTCCTACTCCATTTTACCGATCTGCGGGTTATTATAATTATGAACACTAGGAGGAAATAATACTCTCTTAAGGGGTTAGAAGTGAAATTTCACGTGGGTCGAAAACTTGAAACTCAGTTTCGATATACAGAGATCTAAAAATCTTATAAAACGAAGTCAAACAAACAAACGAACAAACACAGAAACAGAACTAATCCACAAAGAATCGATCTTTGATTGGCTAAATCTAATGTCAATCAGAAACTCATAGCACCAACCATTTTATGACGCCGTAAAAACGGGTTCACATACTAGTTTCTATGTATAAGGGTTAGTATGGATTAACGTATTGAAGATACAACTGTACAGTTGGTTCAAAAGCTGTGCCATAAAACTGAAAGTTTCTTACTGATAATATCGGTAAGGAACTTTCAGTTTCACAAAAGGACTTTTTAAAATTGACTGTACATTTAATTGAAGTGACTAGGCTTTTCTGCTGCTGTGAAAATATTGTTATACGCCAAAAACGGATATATTTTCAGTCTATGCGAATAAAAAGGGATAACTAATTAAAAAAGTAATTTCTTGGCAAGCAAATTATTAAAACTTACGGACAGTAATTATTTACTAAAACTACTTTTTATTTTCCTATTTTAACCCATTAAGCATCACTTTATACAGTTTCATACGCACCGATAAACGATATAGCTCGCTGATAACGCTTAACCCTTTAGAGCGCAGTGTTAACTTTACTGATTTTGTTCTGGCTAATGCCAGTCGATTTTATTCAGTGTCGGAAAAGACCTCTGTGCAGTAAGGGGTTAACAGGTTAATTATATATTTTTAACTTTAAAATAGTTTTTTTTTATAAGATTTCAACATTTAGAACATAATTCCAAATTCCATTTTGGTTACCAACTGGTTTTGATAATTGCTTTAAGACCAAACCATTCCTTCAATAAATATTTAACGTAAACCAAAAATAATAAAGTCGTAAAAGCTATCAATAAGTATGCAAAAGTATCCTTAAGTAACAAAAATTATTATTAAATTTTAAATTTACCCATACATGCTACCAGCGTCCGTAGCTCGATGGGTAACACCGTTTCGTTATAAGCGAAGTGAAGAAACTCGGGTAGGGAGTTCGATTCCCGATGGTGTTGGTTAATAATAATCCAAGAGTTAGCCGCTCAGTGGGCCGCACCCGTCTGTCCTGAGCGCCTGCCACTTTCTGACACCTCCTCACCGATGATTACCCATTCATGCACGTAAAAGCATGGGTAAAAAATGGAAAAGCATCGTGCATTCAAATATGTCGTCGTCTGAGGAAATACGCGGATTATATTCCAGAGAAGAACTCCCGAAAATGAAAGTTTCATCTTCGCGAGCAAAGCTGTATTTTTTACTGATGCTTAAAATCGTTTTCGATTTATTTTATAGAAGGGAAGAAAAGCAGATATTAAATTTAATCACTTCCTCATTCGTCTCACTCGAACACGATTCAAATTTCAACTTTATGCGTTCAATCGTTGTAATACGGTTTCAACGGGTTTCACTGAGCTTTTGTTGCATTGAAATAGGACAATTGGCGCGCATTACCTTCTACAAACTCTCTATTGCTCTGTTAACAATGATGACCTTAGAAGTGACAAACAAAGACATCACGATGAACTCAGACCAACTAAGTTGCGATAGGGTTTACGTGTGAATTTCTTCCCAAACTTGGTTCGAAAAGTGATCGACCTCTGGGTTCAGATGACGTAGGGACCTGTGGTTCTACTTTCCGCGTGAAAGTATCGGCCCTTTCCGTCACATGACCTTTGCTGTTACGAAGGAGGTTAAACAGCCCATATATTATTATTATTATTATTCCAAAACTTCGATTTCCATTTCAGATGTGAGATGGCTATCCACGAGTGAGAATTTCAAAGGAAGCAATTCTCAAATTGATCCATTCCCTTTGTAGGATTTCCCACTTTTAAGTTAGATTTTTCCTTCACAGAAAACACTCACTCGAGCACCCTGTTTTTACCCTATTCCACTTGAGGACTGCGGATGGGACTGGAAATGACATTGAGTGGGAAATAACCACATAAAAATTATCAAACTTTGCAATCAAGAATATATATATACACAGGGTGTTTCATAACATGTGGGACGTACTTTCAGGTGGATTCAGGACCTCAAAACAATGAAAAAAGTTTATATAAACATATGCCCAAAATCGCGCTTGGTTTCCGAGTTATAGCCCGTTTTGTGTTCCAGCAATTCTTTCCGCAAACTGTTTATAAACACTGCTTGCCGACAATGTTTGTGAGTGTGTATGAGACTTATTTCATGTATGGCCTTGCCGATTGTAATGTTTCAATATCGTTCAGTGTAGAGCCATCAGTCAGTCAGAGGTGCATCGCGGTGTTTCATTGTTCATATTTGTAACTTCTTACCGAGAATAAGTGCAGTCCAGTGAAAACCTTAAAGTTTTTGTGCTATTCAGTGATTATGTGCATTTGAAGTGAGAATGGAGGCTTATTCAAACAGAGAAATGGCAGACATGCATCTCATGTATGGACTTGCTGAGTGTAATGCGGCCGCAGCAAGACGTCTGTATGCGGAAAGGTTTCCGAATCGCTGTCTGCCAGATAAGAAGACCTTTCAGAGAATAGTCGAGCGTCTTGATGATACAGGATCATTCAACAAGCGAGTTTCAGATGGTGGTAGACCAATCAGCGCCAGAACTGTTGAGTTGGAGGAGCGGGTCCTGAATCGCGTGGAGGAACATCCTGGTGTTAGCATCCGAAGGATAGCAGCAGCAGAAGGTGTAAGATACACAACTGTGTGGAGAAGTTTACGGGAACAACAGCTTTACCCATATCACATTCAGAGAGTACAAGGACTTACTGAAGCTGATTTCCCACCACGAGAGGCTTTTTGTAGTTGGTTCTTTCAACAGTGTGCTCGCGATCCTCTTTTTCTATCCTCCGTGTTGTTTTCTGATGAGGCTGCCTTCACAAGAAATGGCGTGATCAATTTTCACAACACTCATCACTGGGCCGAAGAGAGTCCGCATGCCATCATCCAGTCAAGGCACCAACAACAACTTAGTATCAATGTATGGGCAGGACTTATTGCCGACAACTTAATCGGTCCTTTTGTTTTGCCTGGAAGATTAACAGGAGAACCCTATTCCAATTTTTTAAGGAATGATTTAAGCGATTTACTAGATAAAGTTCCTCTTAGTGTCCGACGTCGTATGTGGTTTATGCATGACGGCGCTCCGCCTTATTTAAGTCGAGTAGCCAGAGACTATTTGAATGACCATTTCCCTGATAAATGGATAGGCGTGGAGGACCACCCATTGCGTGACCTGCTCGCTCCCGGACCTGAATCCACTCGATTTTTACCTGTGGGGTCATCTGAACTCCATCGTTTACGTGACACCCATTGACAACGTTGAAATGCTTCGCCAACGTCTAGAACAAGGATGCCAGAAAATCCGAGCAATACTTGGAATGTTTGAACGCGTCAGGCAGTCTATGACGAGGCGTGTTCAGGTGTGTATTCAAGCGCAAGGCGGTCATTTTGAGCACTTCCTTTAAAGGTAAGGCGGATACTTGCTGGAACACATAACGGGCTTTAACTCGGAAACAAAGCGATTTCGGGCATATGTTTATGTAAACCTTTTTCATTGTTTTCAGGTCCTGAATCCATCCTAAAAGTGCGTCTCACATGTTATGAAACACCATATATATATATATATATATATATATATGGCGTATCAGGCATTAACATGCATGAATTTGCATAATGCCAAATTTGACCCCACCAAGGTTCGAACCCTTGAATAGAAGGGGAGGGAAGGGCGCTAGCCACTACACTACAACACAATAATATACCGGGTGATTACAAATTATCCTCCCCAATTTTTAACATTTATTATGAAAAACTAGCAAAGCTACAGCGAAAAGCAAGATATACAAATAAAGAAAAACTCAGAGTTTTATTTACACGCTATTGAAGTTAAATACGAGCTCCTTTTGTGGCTCTGCAGACATCAAAGCGGTATTCTTTTTCCCTGCATACAGTTTGTAGCATATCATACTGAACTTTTCTAACAACCCCACGTATCCTTCCTTCAAATACTCCAAAGTTGTTGCCATTGGTGGAACAAAAACATTTTTGACATAGCCTCTGAGGAAGAAGTGAAGGGGGGTTAGATCGGGCGACCAACTGGCCAAGGAATGGACCCCCCCCACGCCCGATCCAAGATCAGGCAATTACTCATTCAGGAATGTTGTAACCTCAAAAGAAGGCACACAAGGAGCACATATTGAACTTCAATAGCTTGTAAATAAAACTTTTTGAGTTCTTCTTTATTTGTATATCTTGCTTTTCGCTGTAGCTTTGTTAGTTTTTTCATAATAAATGTTTAAAATCGAGAAGATAATTTGTAATCACCCGGTATATATTATATATATATATATATATATATATATATATAATCTGGCTCAGAGGCCTTAGTGAGTCTTTACTTCTGGATAAATAATTAATAGAACCCCCAATATTTCCAAATTATAAACCCAATCAATACCAACCAACTTACTCTCTTTATATTTCGTATTCATATTCATATTAAATCTACACTGAACGATTATACATCTACTTTCGATCAAGTCATTACAGGATAATCTTAATTTTTTACATTTTTTCGTTTGGATAAAGTTGTCTATTGTGATGATATTTACCTAAGATTGATGCAAATTTTATCGTTTAAGTTTTTAACCTTTTATAATATTTTAATTGTTTTAACTTTATTTTATCATGTTTGTCGTCTGTAAGTACCTAATGATTCTCACCTTAATATTTAACTCATTTCGATTATCATTTTATCCTTATTATTGTAGCATTATATAGGTGCAAATTTGCTTCAGAAACGTCTGTTTCAAACAAGAATGATAAATATTTATGCTTTCTTATTTATCCTAATCTATATAATATATATATATATATATATATAAGTTAAGCGACATTAGGTCTGGTTAGTAGTTGGATGGGAGACCGTTCTCTACGCCCAGATTATGTAGCGACCCGTGGTTCGGATCCCACGTAAAGCTGTAGGTCCCCTCCATCATATGACCTTAGATGTTGCGAAGGAGGTTAAGCAACCCCAATTAAAAAAATATATGTATATATATATATATATATATATATATAATGTAAAGAACGACGCTTGTGTAGAAGAGCGTTCCACACAAGATGAGGAGGGAGAACGAACAAATGAAAAATGAGGTACCTCCCGGGAATCGAACCTGGGATCATCCGAGTGCCTGTCAGATATGCTATCCACTATACCAAGGACCGCGATCAATCAGAAGTCGTAATTCTCCTACATACGAACAGAACCAATGCCCTGAGGGGGCACCTTCGCATGCCGTACATATATACATTTTAACTGCAAACAACACACAAGCAAATCAATGTAAAGAACGACGCTTGTGTAGAAGAGAGTTCCGCACAAGATGAGCGTTCCTGCTCGTATGTAGGAGAATCACGACTTCTGATTGATCGAGGTCCATGATGTAGTGGATAGCATATCTGACCGGCAATCGGATGATCCCGGGTTCGAATCCCGGGAGGTACCTCATTTTTCATTTGTTCGTTCTCCCTCCTCATCTTGTGCGGAACGCTCTTCTACACAAGCGTCGTTCTTTACATTAATTATACTGTGTGTTGTTTGCAGTTAAATGTGTGTATATATATATATATATATATATATATATATATATATATAATTATCAGTGGCGACTCGTGGTATAAATGTATTGGGTGCGATTTCATAAAATTGTACGACAACACAGACTCACAATAGGCTAGCGCGAATCCAACTGCCGCTCACAAGAGTACTTGTATTAACATATGCGGCTATGCCAGACGTACAATTCTAGTTAATTACAAATAAGTAATAATTTCAATAAAATACATATAAATGGCTTATATCATTATTACTGAAGTAACTATTAGTAAAAATAAAGTTGTTATTATAAAAAAAATTCGCGATTGTACTTATATTTTCATTACAACAGTAAAATATAATTTGTATTTACTTGAGCGAAAATCTATCGCTCCATTCGGCTGCAATATTATTTTGTATTCAAACAGCGATACGCTGTTTGAAGCTATGCTATAAGTTTAGAATATTATGTACTGTATGAAGGCTTACTCAAAATGCCTCATGAATCAAGATATGCCACATGAATTTTTAAAATATATTTCAAGAATATTTATTTTAATATCTTAAAATTAATATATTTTTTATCTGTTAAATTAATATTTATCGTTTCAAGCAAGGGGGAGCGACCGCTCCATCGCTCCTATACGCCAGTCGCCACTGATAATTATATATATCCTTATATTTATCTAATCCTTATGTTTACATAATCCTTGTTTACATAATCCTTGTATTTATATAATCCTTGTATTTATATAATCCTTATCTTTATATAATCTTTATATTTATATAATCTTTATATTCAGATATTCATTTTTACATAATAACAAAAATCGGATAACGCGAGTTTGGATAAATTTTAGATTTGCTTTCTGTTTTATTTCTGCCAAATAATTGGTGAATTGTTTCTTTTTAAATTAATTAATAATTTTTTTAGATTTAGCTTAATAATGAAACCTAATTAAATTCTGCAATGTTCGTTTTCCGTATACATTCTCTCTTCGTTATAAAAGATGAAGTCATGTCTTGCTAACGTTTAATTTTTAAATCTTAAGCCTTTAATTTTTGCTCATATGCATGTTTAAGTGCAATTCATAATAAAATGCATATTTCAACTTCCATTTTTAGTTAACTCGGCAGATCATGATAACATCAGATCTGTCAATATGCGGTTTAAGATAAAAATATGGCTTCATCTTCAAATATCTTGCTTATCTGTTTAGACGTTGCCACAGCTAAAATATTTACCTTGTCTTCAAATATTGTGCAAAAATAATGCAGCCTACTGAGAATAAAAACTAAACAAGTCAATATTAAATAATAATGATGTCCGCAAAATTTGGGTATATAAACCCATGTAATTTTTCAAATTGTTATTCTGATTTGACTGATCTAACTTAGAGGCTGATCATTACTTGTAACATTTTAGCAGTAAACTACAGTAAGAGAAAGTCTTTAGTTTCTCCTTCGAGCCTTGCTCTCTTCAGAGAACTTAGTCTTAAATAGAGAAACGATAATTTCCCGATACGTTACAAGAAGAATCGAGGAACCTTCAGAGAATTTAATCAGCTTCACAGAATCCTCCGATCCACTACAAGAAGAAATCGGATAGTAGTATAAGAGAGACTACTGCGATTCCCTATACGGTACCAGCTACTCCAGAGTAACAAATGCGTTGTTGCCACCTAACCAGAACCCCCGTCAACTTCGAACCGACCAAGGCCATAGACGGAGGGGTTAATATATATATACAGGGTGGCCCAAAAGTAGATACGGTTTCATATGTTGATATATATACAGGGTGTCCCATAAGTCCGGCATCATAGGAGAAATTCATATTTTTCTATTTCTACAAACCATAATTCATATGCTCGGGATGCCAATTTCCCGTCCACCATTCTGTTCAGTGACGAGGCTGTTTTTTATGGAAATGGTGAGGTAAATCGACAGAACACCCGCTACTGGTCTCAAAACAACCCTCACTGCTATACCTCTTCAAAGGAACAAGGTGCATCTCGGGTGATCGTATGGTGTGGCATTTGGACGGATCGCATCATAGGCCCCCTTTTTTTCGATGAACATGTATGTCACTGGAGGCACCTACCTACGTATGCTCAAGGAAGAAGCATTTCCCAGTGTCTTGAACGAAGAAGGAAATTTCCAAACATGGTTCCAGCAAGACGGCGCTCCTGCACATTACAGCACCCAAGTAAGGGAATACCTGTACCAACAATTCACTGGTCATTGGATAGGACGTCGAGGGCCTGTGGAATGGCCAGCTAGAAGTCCGGATCTCACGCCACTAGATTTTTATCTCTGGGGCCACTTGAAAGCGCTGGTATACGCAGAGAAAATTAGGAGTGTTGAACATTTGCGGCAGCGCATTATTGGGGCATGTAACACCATTACTTCTGACATCAATCACCGTGTGCTTGCTGACTGGGTATCACGTCTGAATTTGTGTATTGAAAACAATGGTGGACATATTGAGCACGTTCTGTAAATAAAAGCTTTTGTTTTGCCTTTTTTTATTATTTTTCCTATGATGCCGGACTTTTGGGACACCCTGTGTGTGTGTGTGTGTGTGTGTGTATATATATATATATGGTGTTTATAAAGTCCCTATTTCAGTGAAAACGTAGCAAAAAGAGTAAAATTCAATAACAATATGATAGAAGGCATACATTTAATGAATACTTAAGCATATGATTCTACATGAGCACCATCAGTATCTCCACAGAGTTCGAATTTGTCAGCAGCATTGCGGAAAACATTTTGGAGCATGACGGGTTATTTTTGTGACTGTTGTTACGATACGAGCACGTAAATCTTGCAGATCTGTAACCCTCGTTCGATAAACGTTTGATTTGATAAAGCCCCATGCAAAGAAATCCAAGGACATTAGGTCAGGAGATCGAGCCGCCCAGGGCCTGTTGCCTCCACGTCCGATCCACCGATTTGGAAATCGTTCATTTAGGTACTCCCGAACAATGTTTGCTTAATGACAAGGTGCCCCATCTTGTTTAAAGACGACGGTGTTTAAAATGCCATCTGAATGAAGCTGGGACATTCAGATAAAAAATAAAAATAAATATCCTAATTAGTACGATTGGGATTAATATTAACAAAACATACATATGTTAACTGGACTATTAATATTCATTTTAATTTTGCCCTTAAGCTTCATGCTTTACTGAGCTCTGAGATTAATTAAACGATAAAACAAGCATTTCATATATACAAATAGTTATTATTATGTAATACATAAATATTATGATTAATTATAAGATAAAAACAAAACACATTAGTTGTGACTTATAATACATAAACATTACGATTAGTCATTATTATGATCCATTATAAAATAAAACAAACGCTTGAAAGGTAGTTACCACTACGTAATGATGACTGATGACGTATTATGATTACTTATAAGATAATACGAAATTTATGGTTAGGTTGGATAATTTTTTTGGACACACAAACGAACTTATAACTAACATGAGGATTGAATTCTGTAATTTTGGTTATTAATGACAGCTAAGAAGCAGAGCTGGGCATTTGCGGCATATTTTGCGGTACTGCGGTACTTGCGGTACCACCGCACTACCACCCCGGGCCCCCATAACGCAGTACCGCAAAGGATCGCTGAAAGTACCGCAGTACCGCTACCGCATTCAAATTTCCGCGTACCGGTTTGGTACCGGTTTGGTAATGCAGCAGTACCGCAGTACCGCAATATGCCGCAAGTGCCCAGCTCTGCTAAGAAGCCAACGACGCAAAGAAGTAATAGTAATTACAACGATTAAGACGCGTAAAACAATAAACACATCTAACTCCTAAATGCATTACTACGATTTTAGTATCCCTTCATTAAAAAAGATTTTAGCATTTTTATCGTATTTACGTTAGAAATACGAGTATTTTGAGATCAACACTTAAACCATTTAATACTTCAAGCATATATTAATAATATATATATATAATATATATATATATATATATATATAATATATATTATATATTAGTGGTGGACCGGATGTCAGTTTTTCAACATCTGCGGATGCGGATTTTTAATTTCAATATCCGCGGATGCGGATATTTAGTTAATCTATCAATATAATATAGAATTATGAATATATGACATAATTTTTCAAATTTCGTGATATTACTATTATGGCAGGCAATGCATAAGAATTAAAATTAATATTAATGTTTTCATTATGATAAAAATAACTTTTTCAAGAGTTTCAGCCACAGAAAATTCAATGAAACAAGTTTCATTCAATTTTCTGTGTTACCACGTATTTATATTTTGAGGTTTATATATTTGTTTGTTCATTAATAATTAATACTTTACATGAAATGTGCTTGACTGGGCCTTATAAGCTACTTTATAAGCTAATTTAATTGTAAATTGCATAATTTATTAGAGGAAATATCCGCATAACATCCGCAGTCAGAAGTGCGGATGCTGATATCCGGTCCACCACTAATATATATATATATACACACACACACACGAGGGTTGTTCAAAAAGTCAATTTACAAGGTATTTTGAAGAAACTGTTTTATTACAAGGCAAGTAATTATTACAAGTATCATATTTCAACAACAACTTATTACTACTTTTCTGCATAATCACCAAACAGATTCAAACATTTTTCGTAGCGTGGGACAAGCTTTCCAATGCCGGTCGAATAAAATGTACGGTCCTTAGTTTTTAACCACTTCCGTATGGCCGCTTCTGCATCAGGATCGTTTTGAAATTGTTTACCTCCGAGATGTTCCTTTAGGGCTGGAAACAAATGGAAGTCGCTTGGTACAAGGTCAGGACTATGGTGGGGGATGATTCATGACTTCCAAGTGGAACGATTGATTCCAAAAGTTGGCTTGTTTGACTTGCACTGTGAGGACGTGCACTCTCATGCAAGAACAACACACCTCCAGTAAGCAACCCGGGATGTTTTCTTCTGATAGCCGTGCGGATTCGCTGTAAAGTTTCACAATAAGAAATGGCATTTATTGTTTTCCCTTTTTGCATGAATTGAACATGCAAAACGCCTTGATGGTACCAAAAAATCGTTGCCATCACCTTACCAGCTGATGGTACAATCTTGAATTTTTTGGTTGTCACTTTACACATGCCTAACAAAATATTGTACTACCACCAACATTATGGTACTATGCATAATGCACCGGTGATTGACCTTGTCAACTTACTTTTTGAACAACCCTTGTGTGTGTGTATATATATATATATATATATATATATATATATTATTATATATCGGTGGTGTAGTGGTTAGCGTCGCTGACTACGAATCCATCGGCCCCGGGATCGAAACCCGGTGACAGCAGCCGGCGCGCAGCAAAACCCAGCTGTTCATCCTTCCACACAATAAAGAAAGTGGTTTGGTAGATAAATGGGTACCCTGGGTGGCCTAGACGCTGAGCTGCTGGTGGGACGTGGTTCGGACTCCACATAAAACTGTAGGTCTAAGGTGGAGTGAAAAGCTTGACCTTCGTCAGAATGAACAATTCGGGCGGAAGCAAAAACCACACACATATATATATATATATATATATATATATATATATATATATATGCTACAACTCAGAATGGTCGCCTGAGAAACTTATGTTACACACAGATCGTGCATGGAACAAGGAACTTTTCTGGGAAAATTAAATCCACTATAGTCTGAATAAGTAGTGGTAAATGACAAATACTAAAGTTTTTCTTTTTCATGATGGGAGCCCAACGGCTAGTGATGTATTGAATTTCATACCACTTTGTAGTTTAAAATATACTCCCAAGAAACTAAGAGAAATGAAGGACTATGAATATTAAATTTAATATAGCAAATGATAACCACACCAAATCCTTCTGACGAAGTTTTCAACTCTTGACAACAGTTACTAAATTCATTATCAGTATTCAAAATACATCAATGATTATAGGTAATTTCTGTTAATACCGTTTTGGCCAAAGATATATATATATATATATTTTTTTTTGTGTGTGTGTGTGAGAGAGAGAGAGTTCGAACGACGGTTCAGGATCGACCTGCGGTCGACCCCTCTGCAGCATCCCGCCTTATTTGCCAGAATTTGGTGAAGGAGGGAATTGCTGTCTGATCTCCTCCTGCCCTTGTAGGCAGCCACGCATGGATGATATATATATATATATACAGGGCGTCCCAAAAAAATGTATACACACTTTAAATACTTATAAAGGCAGTGTTTATTAAAATACATTTCATTTTCAAAATGTAATAGAATCTACAGACATTATTTAATTGTTTTGTCAACGCCTGTTTTCAAACTGACGTCCGTTCTGGTCCAGGCACTGCTGATAACGCGAAGCAATGGAATCGCAAACATCACGAAACATTTCGTTTGGTATTTGTGTGCATTCTCGTTCAATGGCTGCTCTCAATTCAGCGACTGTTGCAGGTTTTATAGCGTAGACTTTGTCTTTTAAGTATCCCCATAAAAAAAAGTCTAGTGGTGTGAGGTCTGGTGAACGCGGAGGGTATTATACGAAACCCCTTCGTCCAATCCACATCCACATCGTGCCAAGTACCACTCGCAATACTCCACTCTTCGGTCCGATCATCTTCATAATAGCATGGACTAATCATGGAATGTAACTTTTCCATTGACAGCGCTTCAAAATGCGTTGGACAGACGATTCTGAAATTCCTACCTCACGACTCGCTTGCCGCACAGATTTTCTTGGACTTTGGTGATACGTTTCCAGTACTCTTTCTTGCTTTGTGGGGCTTGTCGATGTCCGTGGTCTTCCGGAACGCTTCTTGTGGACATTCTGAACAGTTCCATCGGCTTCAAATTTATCTCTAATTCGAGTGATGGTAAGTCGCGTTGGGGATCTGTTTGAAACTCCCTCCTAAACTGTCTTTGCACTTCAACTGCGTTTCACACTTCCAGTAGCTTTTAGAATGAATTTCCTTTGTTCAAAGCTTAGTCTGACTGCCATTATTAATTCTAATAGGTTTAACTTGGAAGAAGAAACATCAATTGAGCTATCAGCTGTTAAAGTGTGTATACATTTTTTTGGGACGCCCTGCATATATATATATATATATAATATATATATATATATATATATATATTATTATATATGATGATGAATAAAACCACGAAGGAAAGGAAACACAAAATGGTGCTCAAGCGCTTTCGTCTAATGACATCCTCAGGAACACTGAAGTACATAAAAAGTTAAGCCTATATATAGGTTACAGAAAGAAAAAAGAAAAAATAAATAACATACATACAACACACATATATATATTATATAATATACATACATATCTATATATACAAATACATACATACATACATACATACATAATATATACAATAAACAGAGAAGTAAAATAAAAATTAAAATTAAAACCTTAAAGGATTACCAGTGAGGCGTACAGATTTGTAAGGAAAAATATCGATTTTTAGCACAAGATCAAATGGATTATAAAATACAAATTTATACTGGAACTCTGCCCGGGTTTAACACACTGCTGCCTATGGTCAGGTTTCGATATACAGGGCGTCCCAAAAAAATGTATACACACTTTAACAGCTGATAGCTCAATTGATGCTTCTTTCTTTCCAAGTTAAACCCATTAGAATTAATAATGGCAGTCAGACTAAGCTTTGAACAAAGGAAATTCATTCTAAAATGCTACTGGAAGTGTGAAAATGCAGTTGAAGTGCAAAGACAGTTTAGGAGGGAGTTTCAAACAGATCCACCAACGCGACTTACCATCACTCGAATTAGAGATACGTTTGAAGCCGATGGAACTGTTCAGAATGTCCATAAGAAGCGTTCCGGAAGACCACGGACATCGACAAGCCCCACAAAGCAAGAAAGAGTACTGGAAACGTATCATCAAAGTCCAAGAAAATCTGTGCGGCAAGCGAGTCGTGAGGTAGGAATTTCAGAATCGTCTGTCCAACGCATTTTGAAGCGCTGTCAATGGAAAAGTTACATTCCAAGATTAATCCATGCTATTAATGAAGATGATCCGGACCGAAGAGTGGAGTATTGCGAGTGGTACTTGGCACGATGTGGATGTGGATTGGACGAAGGGGTTTCGTAGAATACCCTCCGCGTTCACCAGACCTCACACCACTAGACTTTTTTTTATGGGGATACTTAAAAGACAAAGTCTACGCTATAAAACCTGCAACAGTCGCTGAATTGAGAGCAGCCATTGAACGAGAATGCACACAAATACCAAACGAAATGTTTCGTGATGTTTGCGATTCCATTGCTTCGCGTTATCAGCAGTGCCTGGACCAGAACGGACGTCAGTTTGAAAACAGGCGTTGACAAAACAATTAAATAATGTCTGTAGATTCTATTACATTTTGTAAATGAAATGTATTTTAATAAACACTGCCTTTATAATTATTTAAAGTGTGTATACATTTTTTTGGGACGCCTTGTATATAAAAAAATAAAATGCAAATTAAAAGTTAATCGATTTTTAGCAAAAGATCAAATGGATTATAAAAATACAAATTTATACTGGAACTCTGCCAGGGTTTTAACACACTGCTGACTATGGTCAGGTTTCGATATATATAAAAAAAAATAAAATGCAAATTAAAAGTTAATAAAGTAGAAGACAAGTTTACCAAAGATTTAATGTTTTACCCTTCTTATCTAAATCTGTTTTAAAGGAATTCAAAATAACAGGATCGAGTTGAAAAAGACCTTTGCTTATGTTGAAGTTATTTGAAAGTTGGATAATGGCAGACTCAAGAATATTTCTATTAACAATGTTGCTTGAATGGAATAAAACTGAAGCATTATTCCAATCAATACAGTGGGCTAACTCTGACAAATGGACAAAAAGGGCACTGGACAACTGTCCTGTTCTAACGGAATATTGATGCTGTTTTATACGTGTGTGCAAATCCTTTCCCGTCTGACCTATGTAAAAGGAATCACATTCCTTTTAACTTTTAATTTGCATTTTATTTTTTTTTATATATATCGAAACCTGACCATAGTCAGCAGTGTGTTAAAACCCGGGCAGAGTTCCAGTATAAATTTGTATTTTTATAATCCATTTGATCTTTTGCTAAAAATCGATTAACTTTTAATTTGCATTTTATTTTTTTATATATATCGAAACCTGACCATAGGCAGCAGTGTGTTAAAACCCGGGCAGAGTTCCAGTATAAATTTGTATTTTTATAATCCATTTGATCTTGTGCTAAAAATCGATATTTTTCCTTACAAATCTGTACGCCTCACTGGTAATCCTTTAAGGTTTTAATTTTTAATTTTTATTTTTACTCCTCTGTTTATTGTATATATATGTATGTATGTATGTATGTATGTATGTATTTGTATATATAGATATGTATGTATATATATATAATATATATGTGTGTGTGTATGTATGTTATTTATTTTTCTTTTTTTCTTTCTGTAACCTATATATAGGCTTAACCTTTTTATGTACTTCAGTGTTTCCTGAGGATGTCATTAGACGAAAGCGCTTGAGCACCATTTTGTGTTTCCTTTCCTTCGTGGTTTTATTCATCATAAATATTTTTCACGTGTTACTTTCGTGAAATAATTTTCATATATATATATATATATATATATATATATCAAGTGGGAATGTTGCATTACTTCAATTTATTCGATAAGATGAGAGAAGTCTTTCAAATGTAATCCCATGAATTCCTCCTTTTCCATCAAACCGTGGGAAGACTTACGGAAGGATCATAAGGAATCCGAACTTAATTACGCCTAAAGCAACTTCTAACCCTGAAGCGAAATCCTACATGAGAAACAATTAAAGAGAGATTGCGTGGGTAATAGTATGCCACCAATGTGCCCAACATATTATGAGTATATAACGGAATCTTACGCTGCCACCACAGATTTGCGTGTAAAATGAGGTTCTTAAGTACTGTACATAAAAAACTCTATTTATCTTTAAAGGATATGATTGTAAATCCAGCGATAACATTACGAAATAAAATAAAAAAGTGGTAAATAAGAGGAAATAAAACGTGCAAAATGAAGAAAAAATAAAAGAATCAAGGAGGAAATGAACATATGGTAAAGCTAAAAACATGTTCCATCTATCATCTTTTACCCCAGTTAGATATCCTTTTTGAGTTACGCGTAGTTAACTTCCAAACCAAGAGTGTCCAGGGTTTATTGCCTCACCCCCCCACCCCCAGTATATATAAAGTCTTCCTCTACTGTCTCCAAACACGTAATCTTTGAAGTAACACCAGCAGAGCCTATAAAAATGGCTGAACGACCCATTGGTTTAGAATTACTCGAAATGTATCGAAATTTATTGACACATTCGACTCTTATGCGAATCACTGCGGTTAAAAATAATAGGCATAGAAGTGCTTTGGAACAACTTAAAAATGTACTGAAACTGACAGTTTTATTTATGTTATGACAAACTGCAATATATATATATATATATGGGAATGAACTGAATGGTTCCCTGAGGTTTTTTATGATACACACAGACCGTGCATGGAACAAGGAACTCTTCTAGGATAATTAAATCCACTATAGTCCGAATAAGTAATGGTAAATGACAAGTACTATAGCTTTTCTTTTTCATGATGCTAGCCCGACAAAAAGGAGTAACTATTATATTTTTAGCTCAAGTGGACGCTCAATTCTGCCATTTGATGTTTAAGTTTTGGTTTTTGGCTAAAAATATAATAGTTACTCCTTTTTCTTTGATGTATTCAATCTGACGTGAAGGCAGCGAGTCTTTTGCTTATATTGAGGTTCTAAATGTAGCTGGGGCTAGGCTACTTTAAACCCTAGATCCTGTCCCAAAGCTGGATCCTATCTGCTTTGCAGATAGCTGGTGAGGGAAGCTATATTCTTGGGACCTCTTTGCGAATGACCCGTTGCCCACGTCGGGCTAGCATCATGAAAAAGAAAAACTATAGTATTTGTCATTTACCATTACTTATTCGGACTATAGTGGATTTAATTATTCTAGAAGAGTTCCTTGTTCCATGCATGGTCTGTGTGTATCATACATATATATATATATATATATATATATAATATATATATATATACAGTGTGTCCGTAAAGTCATGGTGGGATTTTAAATAGCTATATTATTGCAACGAAACATGATAATGAGATGAAACAATGCCAAATTTAAGAACAACTCTCAAAGTTGTATCTTGTAGTTAGTCTAGGCTAAACTTAACCTTTATCTCGTAGTTAGTCTAGGCTGTCCACATGCCTATGTTGAACATGAGCGTAATAGCCCGAAAGTTAATGTGTGGTGTGCTCTAGCACGAGATCGAGTGATTGGCCCATTTTTCTTCGCGGAACCCACTGTGACGTCACACAACTACCTCGCTATGTTGGAACATTTTGCAGTACCCCAATTTATTGACAATAATGTCATCTTTCAGCAAGATGGTGCTCCTCCGCACTATGCCAACGTTGTTCGAGAATTCCTTAATGAAAAATTTCCTCAGAGATGGATAGGAAGAGGAGGATGGAAGCCATGGCCTCCACGCTCTCCGGACCTGACACCTTTGGACTTTTATTTGTGGGGTTACGTCAAGCAAAGCGTGTACAGTGTACCCATTAGGGATATTCATCACTTGCACGAGCGAATCACGGAAGCTATCGCACCCGTCACTCCTGATGTTCTTGGGCGTGTGTGGCTGGAATTGAATCACCGCCTAGATGTCTGCAGGGCTACCAGAGGAGCCCATATCGAACTACGTTAAATAAAGTTATTCTTTTAGAGTTGTTCTTCAATTTGCCTTTTTTTCATCTCATTATCATGTTTCGTTGCAATAATATAGCTATTTAAAATCCCACCATGACTTTACGGACACACTGTATATATATATATATATATATCATATAAAGTTCCCATCCTCACGAAAATGTACGACCTCAATTTACTTAAGATTGTTTACATATCAATGTGGACCAAGGGTACTCATCCTAGTATCCGTGGGCGCCATGGTGCCCGCTAAGCACTTAATAGGTGCTCGCGCGGGTTACCTACATATTAAACAGTTCTAGTACGAGGCCGGGAATTAAATTAATTTCAACCTCTTTTCTCCTCAAAAGTTCGTTAAGCCTTTTCTGTAAATTTCTTATGACAAATTCTTAAAAATTGTGGTATACCTGTGTATGTATATTTCAGTCCCTCAAAGTGGTCTTTCGAAATAAAATACAAAATGTCCAATAAAAATCCGAAACCTTTTAATGCACCGTATCTCCACATTCTTGGAATGAGTGATGCCATCAAAATAATTATTGATACCAATTATGTTTGCAATTTTATTAAAAATATGACACTATTTTTTGAGAAAAAAAGTATTAAAATTTATATATTGTTAGATGATTTTGTGTTCAAAAGAAATGTTAAAAATTTGTGAAAATAGTGCTTGGCAACTAGGAATATGCATCTTGCCTTTGGCATTCAGCTTACCACTTAATTTCCTTTCACAACGAACTCCTCATTTTTTGAGTTTCTCAAAACCACAATTGCCTGTGATTCACAAAGTTTACGTGCATATTTGTTTGCTTCACTTATAAAGTTTGTGCCCTTATTTTTTTTTATCTGATCAAATACAGTACGAGTGGACCAAGTAAAAAACAAAAGTAGTATAATTTTAATAATAGTGATTGGGAAGAGCAGTAATGTTTCGTAGAAATTAAAGGAAATTTGTGTTTATTGTGCCATTCCATTATAGCAATAACCAAGAAATACACTTTTGAAAATTATTTTCAAACTAACCACAAAAAGTTTGAGCATGATTATCCAAACAAATCTGCTATTATTAAGGTGAAAAAGTTGAGTAACTTAAAATGTAACCTGGCACTTCATCAGTCTGTATTCACGAAACATTCCACAACGTAAAAAATGCCACAATTACATTATTCAAAGTTGCCCATGTGATTACTAAGTAAAAAAAGTCAATTGAAGATGGAGAACTAGCGAAGGAAGTAATGTTGTCTGCTGCAGAATCGCGTTTTGAAGGTTTTAATAATAAACCAGCAATCATTTCGTCCATAAAAGATTTACAATTGTCTGATAGGAGCGTAGCAAGGAGAAGCGAGTGCATTTCACAGAACATTCTAGTTCAGTTAATGAATGACTTACAAAAATATGAATACTATTCCATAAAACTAGATGAATCAATAGACGTAACTGATACAGTCCAACTACTCTACTTATGATAGTAAAGATGGAGTTCTCAGATAATTATATATTCGACAAAAGAAGAGATATTAAAAAAACAACATTCCTCTGCAAAAGTTTGTATCTATTACTACTGATGGGGCACCTGCAATGACAGGCTGTAATAATGGTTTTATAGGACTACTGCAAAAAAGATCATTCCTTTTCTGCATTTATTAATTACCATTGCATTATAAATCAGTAAGTTCTATGTTCTAAAGTGATTCATTTTCGACATGTTATGAGTTTAGTAACTAAGATAGTGAACTCGATTCGTGCATCAGCCCTGCAACACCGACTATTTAAAGCTCTCTTAGAAGAAGTTGGTGCTGACTTTAAAGAGCTTATACTACGCAGAAAAGTAAGGTGGTTGAGTAAAGGTAAAATTCTTGCAAGATTTATAGAGCCTATGCCAGAGATCAAGATTTTTTTTGGAATCTAGAAGCGAACATTATTATCAATTAAATGAGCAGTTTTGGTTAATGGACTTAGCATTTCTTGCAGATTTAACTCGGAAACTGAATATTTTAAATTTGGAGCTACAAAGTAGAGGTAAACACGTTGCTGAGAGGATTAGTTCGGTAAATTCATTCAAATGTAAACTAACTTTGTGGAAAAATGACTTATCTAAAAAATCCTTGCGCATATCTCGAATCTAGTGAAAATTATTAAAAATTTTGATAAAAATATTTTAAAATTTGATGAACAACTTTTCGTCATTTTGTAAAGCTTGCGCAAGAATTTATAAAAAGATTTCAAGAGTTTAATCTAATTACTCCAGTTGTGGAGTTCCTGATAAATCCATATAAAACAGTTGACGTCTCTGAAATAGGAGCTTCCTTAGCAAAAGTTTCCCAAGCTAAAATAAAAGAAATTGAGCTTAAAATTGTGAATATTTAAAATTATATTGTTATGAAAAGCTATGCAAAAGATGAAAACTTTTGGAATCTTGTTGACAAGGTGAAATATCCTCCTCTAAGAAATGCTGCCTTCCGGCTGCTTTGGATCAATCTACCTTTGTGAATCATTGTTTTCCAATATAAAATATATACAATCAAAACAAAGATCCAGATTAATGGATGAACACCTTGATAACTGCATTCGAGCAGGAACATCATCTTATAATTACAAGACATAAAAGCTTTTTTAATCCGCCATTTTTTTCTCTCTTTTTTCCAATAAATTAAATTTACAAAAACGGAAATATAATAAACGTGGCCGATGGCCTTTCGTTATATTCCTCAGTTGTCCTTCAATGGCGAATGGTTAAGGACACCTGGTGTAGACCATCATGTTTTGAGGTTTTAGATGAACGGACGAAAGTACAGACAACTCGCGAATCGTTGCACATACGGTTCTTTGCATTAACTCCCTCTATATATAACCTCCAAATCATGATACATCACCTCTGCATCATCGCACTCGCATTTTCCCGCCTTTTTTGAGATTTTGGATGCTCATTGCACGTCTGGAGTATAATTATTATAATACAAATATTTTATATTGTAATGGATCATTGCATCATCTCACTTTTCGCTTCGTCGTATACCGCGACGATTCGCGAGTTGTCTGTACACTCATTGCTTTGTCAACAGGTACTCTACCCGCAACTGCACATTTTCTTTGCTGCAAGTGGAACTTTAATCAAAGCACTGAAGAAATCCTTGAAAGTTGTTCTACAGGAACTTGACCAAGATACCGACTCATCCACTCCGAGCCTCGTGCTACTGAAAGCGCATTGTCTGTTTCTCCTTGCAGGAAACGTCCCTCTACTTTTCATTTAAACTCAATTATTTTCCCAAATATTTCAGCCCTCCAACAAACGCTGTTCAGTAAGTGCATGAAGAAGGGCCTAAGCATGAGGGTATAAAAAGGGTAAAGTTTACTGGGACCCGGACAGCCAAGCGCCGTGCAGAGCCCAATTAAGGATATGTTTTAAACCTCTTTTGGTAGCTTTTTTTGTCAATGATGTGTCTATTAATTTTGATCTGTGGTTGTAATGAATTTATTTCAATAAATATATGCAAAACTATGTATGAATGACCTGGTCTGAAACCAGGGGACGGGAGTCAGAGGCAAGGGGTTCCGGTATGTGATTGTGTACCGGGCCCGAGAAAGTGATGCTTCGACCCTAATATGAAGCAGTCTTAACCTTTTTACACGGGGAGAGATGTTCTAGATTAGATTTCCATTTTTTTATAAATTTCACGGAAACTAACCAAAATCAATACCAACCCTTCAAGAATTACCATATTTCACGGCGTATAACGCGCACTTTTTTTCTCCCAAAATACTCCAAATATCACCCTGCGTTAAAATTAACTCGCTAAAATTGTACCTGTGAAGTGAGGTAGGAGGTATATTTTTTCCTAAATTTTTATTTTCCTAAATTTTCTCTTCAAAATTAGGGTGCGCGTGATACGCCGGGAAATATGGTAATACTGCAAAAATACCGTGCATATTAAGGCTACCAGATTCTTAACAATCCGTCGCGAATGGAATGACGACCATTTGTAGGATATGGAGCTCGACGTGTGAGCCTTTCGAGCAATTCGGCAGTCTTTGATGACGTCCTACTCAAGCATGGAACGGTTTTGATGCCGTTATACCCCAAAAATCTAACCTTAAGTGCGGTCATGTGTCCGGTCGTGATGTCATCACCACCACTTCCCCGGTGTGAGTTACTAGCTTCAATACAACGTCATTCTCCTCTCTCATGAGAGAGAGAGAGAGAGATCCACTCTTGGCTAGCTCAAGTAATAGTAAAGATAGAACAGACAAGGCTCACTTCCTCCTTCGCCAGCCACTGCAAATTCCTACACACTGTCACAGCTAGCTTCTCGAACAGCCACCCCAGAAGACAGTAACACATATCGTCAAATAGAGTGCAAGGTTCGGTCTAACCTTTTCTTGAACTGATCCACAGAGGAACTGTTCACAATTTCTGAAAGTAGCCTGTTCCACGTGCCACAGATCTTATAGGTAAAGTAATTCCACACACACTAGTGCTAAACCGTTTCAAATCCAACTTCCAACCATTGTTGCGAGTTGGGTTATCATTTAAACTAAACATGCTTCTAAAATCGACATCGTTGAACCCGCGTAAGAGCTTGAAAACCTCGATGAGTTGACCGCGCAGCCTCCGAGTTTCCAACGAAAACAAATTCAGGGCGCGTAATCGTCGATTGTAGCCCATATGCCTAACAGAAGGGATTAACTTTGTGGCCCTCGCCTGGACTCGCTCCAGCCTCTCAATATCTTTCCTGAGGGTGGGCGACCAGAACTGCACAGACTCCAGGTGAGGCCGAACCAGGAATTGTACAGAGAGAGCACAATCTCCTTGTTCCGAAATCGAAATTGCCTCCTGATATAACCCAACAGCACTGTTTGGTAAACTTAAGGTCGCTGCTAATTAGCACACCCAAGTTCTTTACCAAGTCAGTGGCCTCGATATTACTCCCCAACATGGAGTAGTCGGACTTGGGATTGGCGTAGCCAATGTGCATGACCTTGCATTTACCCAAGTTAAACGGCATTTGCCATTTTTCGGACCACTCTCCTATCCTGTTCGATCGCTTCGGGCGTCCCAACATTGGCCCCAAGCTTGGTGTCATCAGCGAATTTGGCGATCCAACTGACGATGCCAGCGTCGATATCGTTTATGTAAATGATAAACAACAGTGGCCCCAAAACGGAACCCTGAGGAAACCCGCTAGTGACCGAGGCCCAACCCGAGCTAGCCCCTTTAATTACAACCCTCTGCCGTCTATTCTTCAGCCAGTTTCCAATCCAGCTACTTACTTCCCCATCGATACTCAGCGCGCGCACTTTGGCCATTAGCCGGCGGTGAGGTAATTTATGAAAGGCTTTCTGAAAGTCGAGATAAAGTATATCAATCGCCCTACTCTTATCGCACTTACTCCACATAACGTGGAAAAACTCGAGCAGGTTGGTGAGACACGACTTATGCCGCCTAAACCCATGTTGAGAGAGAGAGAGAGAGAGAGAGAGAGAGAGAGAGAGAGAGAGAGAGAGAGAGAGAGAGAGAGAGAGAGAGTATAAAAGGACGTTCCGCGAGGATGCTTCTGCGAGGGCCAATTCCGAATGCTAAATAACCCCGCGAAGCCATTCCGTATAGCGCCAAATATCGGGCTCAGATCAATGGCTTGAAGTAATATTTTTCGGAGAAGAGCATACTACAAATATTGTCCTATTAAATCCATTTTGATGGCAGGGAAGATCAAAGAAATATTCGTACACGGGAATCGAACGGAGTACTCCGTATAAAATATGGAAAATAATGAAGTCAACCACCGTTTATTTGATGAATGCCTATATTAATAACATTACATCATTACTACCTAAACTGAGATAGGCATTCATGTTCAAACTACTAATTAAATTCACTTTCATTTGTATCCTGAAAAGTATTCAGAATATTTTTTCCAGTTTGTCAATGCTGAAAAAAAAATAAATAAATACAAATCCTTCAGTTCTTTACAAAACTGATATATGTGATGTTAAAAACAAAACTGGACATTTTTCATTATTTATATCTTTGTAGTGAAAAGATATATCTAAACCCGGTTCAGACAGTTGGATAGATAAGTTGATTGACTTCAAACTGGTACACTATTTTTGAAAAATATTTGCAAAGAGATACGAGATATTAAAGATTTTTAGGAATCCAGCGTGCGAGGAAAAAGTTCGCTGCCGCTACTGACCAATTATACTGGCCACAAGTTTTTTTCATCAGATATAATTATGGGTGGGCGAGATAGCTGTTGGGACGGTGATTCCAAATCTGTTTCCGGTTTTTCTCTAGCACGTCTAGTTTTCGAGATGAGACCCATCCTAATATATATAATACTATATATAATATATATAGGGTGTCCCATAAGTCCGACATCATAGGAGAAATTCATATTTTTTCTATTTCTACAAACCATAATTCATATTTTTCTTATGCTCGGGATGCCAATTTCCCGTCCACCATTCTGTTCAGTGACGAGGCTGTTTTTTATGGAAATGGTGAGGTAAATCGACAGAACACCCGCTACTGGTCTCAAAACAACCCTCACTGGTATACCTCTTCAAAGGAACAAGGTGCATCTCGGGTGATGGTATGGTGTGGCATTTGGAAGGATCGCATCATAGGCCCCCTCTTTTTCGATGAACATGTCACCTACGTATGCTCAAGGAAGAAGCATTTCCCAGTGTCTTGAACGAAGAAGGAAATTTCCCAGCATTGGTTCCAGCAAGACGGCGCTCCTGCACATTACAGCACCCAAGTAAGGGAATACCTGTACCAACAATTCCCTGGTCATTGGATAGGACGTCGAGGGCCTGTGGAATGGCCAACTAGAGCCCGGATCTCACGCCACTAGATTTTTATCTCTGGGCCACTGAAAGCGCTGGTATACGCAGAGAAAATTAGGAGTGTTGAACATTTGCGGCAGCGCATTATTGGGGCATGTAACACCATTACTCCTGACATCATTCACCGTGTGCTTGCTGACTGGGTATCACGTCTGAATTTGTGTATTGAAAACAATGGTGGACATATTGAGCACGTTCTGTAAATAAAAGCTTTTGTTTTGCCTTTTTTTATTATTTTCCCTATGATGCCGAACTTATGGGACACCCTGTATAATACGCATATAACTATATATAATATAATATTATATGCATATAACTATATTACTCTTATATAATACTATATACACAATATATAATATGCGTCCTTTATACGTGTAGCGGAGTATTTTGTCGTTGTAGCTTAGGTGTAGGTTTTTGCTTTACCATTTCTGTACCCTCATGTATGGCATTTTGTCGTTTCAACTTCGGCTTTCCGCAGGTTGTTTCGTGGTATTTTAGGTGAGAGCAGTTGCTGGCCACAAATTTGCAAACGTTGCACATGTACACCCTTTTATTCTTTGGCGTAACAGTCACATGTCTAGTTGTGTGTTGTGTTTTGTTTTGTGTCGCCCACTTACACATCTTATTTTTCTAGGTGATTTACATCAACCCACTCATCCATCATCATGCCTCGAAAGTGTTAAAATCACCTCCGGCAATTTCTCTTACGTGTGCGGCTCGTTCGCGACTAAATCACAACGGCGTACGATCTTCGGAAAACTTACCGGTTATACTTCGGCTGTCCACTAGGCGACTAAGATTCTTTAGAAGACGAAAGGGAATCCGACGAAGGTGTGATTGGCGGAGATGCGGGACCTTCGGCCAATCTTGACCTCACACCTGACGAAGAGCAATCGGAACCGGAGAGGCTTACCCAAAACGAGTTGAATGACCTCATTAGGACCTAGCCCTCTCGAAAGAGAAATCAGAACTTCTCTCCTCGAGATTCAAGCAGAAACACTTACTTGAGAAGAACGTCCGAGTGTATCACTATCGAAAACGAAACCATGATTTGGCGACATTTTTTACAGTAGACGGTCCGCTCTGCTATTGCCATGATATCAATGGACTTTTCGAGAACTTGTCACAGGTACACACACCATCTGAGTGACACCTCTTCATTGATTCCTCACAGCGAAGCTTGAAAGCGGTTCTCCTGCATAACGGGAACTTAAAGCCGTTCATCCTGATCACCCACTCTGTTCATCTACACTAAAGGAGACGTACGATAACATGAATATACTACTCGAAGCAATCCAATACAGCACTCATCAATGGAATATCTGTGGTGATCTCAAAGTCATTGGTATGTTAATGGGCATGCAAGGAGAGTTCACGAAATACTGTTGTTTCCTATGTCTATGGGACAGTCGTGCTACCGCGCATCATTACATCAGACGTGACTGGCATCAAAGAAGCATATACGAGCCAGGAACGGGCAGTGTCCAGTGTGTTCTTTTAGAAGTTTAGTTGATCCAAAGAAGATTTTCCTAGCACCTCTCCACATTAAGCTCGTCTTAATGAAAAATTTTGTGAAAGCGATGGGTAAGGCGAATTCGAGAGGATTTCGATACCTTGTTGAGAAATTTGCAAACATCAGTGCCGCGAAATTGAAGGAGGAAATCTTCGTGGGGCCCCAAATCAGGGAAGTTCTGTAGGATGAAGGCTTTGAAGAAAGCCTCAATGCCTTAGAACTACAAGCATGGAAGACTTTCAAATGGATTTATGGAACCTTCTTGGGTAACCACAAGTCTCCCGCATACAAAGATGGAGTTCAGAAACTGCTCGATACATATCAAGAAATGGGCTGTCGCATGTCCTTGAAAATACAGTTTTTACATTCGCATCTAGATTTCTTTCCCGAAAACCTTGGTGCGGTGAGTGACAAACACGGGAACTCTTCCATCAAGACATCCAGTCAATGGAAAATCGCTACCAAGGTTTCTGGAACGAAAGTATGCTGGCAGACTAGAGCTGGATGTTGTACCACGACGATCCGGACAAGGTTTACAGAAGAAAATCGTACTCGCAACGTTTTTAGATTGGTGTACATTTCTTTTTATGAATAAAGTTGTACTTTTACGATATATTGTGCTGAAATTAACACCAGTTATAGTTTGATAACTAGATGTGTTAGAGGAAACCCGAAAACAGATTTGGAATCAGTGTACAAAACTGGTCTAGAAAAGTGTGTATACATCTTTGACGAGAGAAAAAAGTTCGATTTTGTCGACCAATGTTATGAGAAAAGTTGCTCCTCTTTCGGCTTGCAGTTTGAGTAGTGTATTGAGGGCGATTATATTATCGGTCGTACGAGGATTCATTATATCCAGCATGAGCTTCAACAACAGTTTGCGCTACTTGAAAATTACATCTTGGACGGAACCTTGACTTAACTGTATCCAACATGTTATTATCCTAAACTTCAATTCTTGCACACTGTTGATTTTGGTTCCACGGTACACCATCCCCAGCATGTTTCCCCGAGCCAAATAATCAGCAGAATTCAAATCTGGGTTTTTTGGTGGCCGAAGATTGGGTTCAAAGGATTCTCCACAGTTGGCTGCAGAAATTCAATGGTGACTCGAGAACGGTGTACCGGTGCCCCAAATCTTGCATGAAAGTAAAATCTGACACCTGATCTTCAATGCGAGGCAACATGCGGGACAGAAGTCTATATTAGCATTCTGAATTGATTTGCAAACCTCTTCACCAAAAGTTTCGCCCACAAAAGGCAAAAGCAACTTTCACAAAGTCAATGAAATGTGATATCTCCCTTAAAGCCATGTAGAAGATAGATCTGCTTTCTTATCCACTTTGCGTAGACCCGGTTATTCTGAGTGTTTGGGGGGTTTCCATGGTCAGACAGCCAAATTTTGTTAACGGAGTGCTTGATACGAAAACGTCTCAATAGTATTTACATTTGTACGAGTACATAAAATTTTGATAGCGTGAGATAATTGTAAGCCTGCAAGGAAATTTGTTGGCCGCTAATAATAACGCTTCGTGGAATTTTTTGGCTTTGGATCAGTTCATCAGCTCATTAGATCAGCTTTCTACCGTGCGAGCAGAGCGTGGCCGGTCCCTACCAGGGCATCTTGCATCTACCTTTAGACCTCAGCTTTGCCAAAAAATTAACTTTTCTCTTCATGCAGGGGTTTGACTGGCATATGAAGCCCAATTGTGACTATCACACACTCAAAGAAATAAGATAACTTACCACATATCGTACAAGTACGACACCATCACATCAAGGAGTAGGATAAGGCCTCCTGGCCAAGCCATTATTTGCTTACTTAATTTGTTGCATGTAAAAAAAAAAATCCCTGCCACGCTATGGCGCCCTAAGGCTTGGCAGCGAACTCTTTTAGAATGCAATTAACAATCTGAAGTAAATTAAATCATATATATAGCCAACTGCTTAAACTGCACTAAGATACTTTTTCTACCAGAAACGTATAAGCAATGGAAAAATTGCTTAAATAGAGGGTGTGTGTGTGTGTTGTGTATGTGTATGTATAATATATATATATATATATATATATATATATATATATATATAACCTCGGTGAAGTTCCGTGTGTTGGTCTCTCTTCACACGAAGGTCAAGCTGGTGGCCCTGCCTCTAGGCCTGGCTTGGTGGAGGAGCGAGTTGCTTTCTTGCGCTCTCCACCGCACATACTCAGGTACACCCAGCTCATCTGGTACCGTCCTGAGCCAGGCATCTAGTCTTCTCTTGAAGACTCCAACTTTGACCCCTATAATGTTTCTGAGGTCTTTTGGAAGCTGGTTAAAAAGTCTTGGCCCCTGACAACCAAGCTATTTTCCTTCAGTGTTGAAGAGGTCTCTTGTCGGGCCTTTAATTTTGGAACTACACATTCTGCCTTTCCTATTTCCCAGCGTTGTTTCAATGGTAATTGGGTTTAGTTTTAGGTTTAGTACCAGTTTTTCGATTTTTTTCCATATGTAGATTATGGTGTACCTCTCTCTTCTTCTTTCCAGGGAGTACAGATTTAGTTTACTTAGTCTTTCCCAGTAGTTGAGTTCTTTGCAGCCATCAATCTTGGCTGTGAAATGTGAAATGTCTTCTAGTTTATTAATTTCTTCCTTTTTATATGGGGACGTCAAAACTGAGCAATATTCAAGTTTTGGTATGATCAGTGTTCTCAGCAGGGGAATCATTACTGTCTTGTCCCTCCTTTTGAACGTTCTTAGTACCTGTCCCACGACTCTTTTTGCTTTGTTTATTGCTATATGATTTTGTGTCTCGAATTTGGCATCATCGGTCATTATTACCCCCAAGTCGACCGCTTTCGTGCTTCGTGAACGTTGCAAGAGTCGTCGCCCTAATTGAAGATGATCGGAGCCAGCGTTACGTCGCCGATGCGCTAAGAATTCCAAGAAGAACGGTTCGATGTGTCTACCAACGTTATGTGGAGACAGGAGAGTACACCCAAAGACCAGGATCTGGAAGATGGCGCTGCACATCTACCCGTGACGATCGTTTCATCGTCTTGAGTGTTTTGCGAGATCGTCGCTTGACTGCCACAAACGTCTGCAATGAGCTGGAAAGGTCTCGAGACGTCAGTGTATCGGAGCGAACCGTTAGAAGGAGACTTATGGAAAGTGGCTTACATGCTAGACGTCCAGCAATAGGCCCGGAATTGCTCCCACACCACCGCAATGCTCGTCTTGCTTTCGCTCGTGAGCATGTCAATTAGACTATGGTCCAATGGGGACGAGTATTGTTCAAGGACGAATCAAGATTTAATCTTCGAACATCCGATAGACGGGAAAGAGTGTGAAGAAGAACAGGAGAAAGATTCGCCCCGTGCACTTTTACGGAGAGGGTTGCTTTTGGAGGAGGCTCAGTTTCATGGTCTGGGGTGGTATCACTTCAAACTCGCGTACAGAGCTCGTCGTTGTTGGTGGTGGGTCATTGACGTCCGCAAGATACGTGGAAGAGATCTTGCTGAAGCATGTAGTCCCTTTTGCTCCTTTCGTTGCCCAAGACTTCCTTCTACAGGAAGAGCCGTTAGCGATTTCCTTGACGAAGCTGGAATTCGTCGAATCGAGTGGCTTTCCCGAAGTTCGGACCTGAACCCAACAGAACATCTCTGGGACACGGTGGGACGGCGTCTTAGGGCTCGTCTAGTAGCCCCTAACACTCTACAGGAACTACAACAACCTTTAACTGAAGAGTGGGAGGGAATCTCACAGGATGTGATCGCCGATCTCATTCATGGGATGAATCGACGAATGGCTGCAGTCATTCAAGCTAGGGGAGGCAACACCTCTTATTAACCCTGGATCACAAGTTGTTTTTTTGTTTTATTTTTTATTTTATTCTTTTTTTTCAATTTTTTGTTTTTCTCGAAATCTTTGTTTGTTTGTTTTGAGTTACAATTTTTTGTACAGTATTTTTTGATAATAAATTGTAATAAGCAGGTGTATGAAGATTTTTTAATGTCCTCATAGACTAACTTTTCGAATTTTAAAACTTTTATAAACAGAAGCTTGCCCACTTTTTTGCTTTTCGCGATATTCCAAGTGGGCCGGCCGATTTTTCTGCCGCTCAGTGTATGTATACAGCACACATAAAACCTTGGTTAACCTTGGTTATATATATATATATATGTATATATTACCTTGGTTAACCTTGGTTTTCCTTCCGCCCGAATTGTTCATTCTGACAAAGGTCAAGCTTGTTGCTCAGCCTTAGATGTACAGTTTAACGTGGAATCCGAACCACGACCCACCACGGGCAGTCAGAAACTACAAAGTCCTTGCCCGGACTCGATCTCACGGAGCCCAGCGATTCAACCACTTGGGCACCCAGGGTACCCATTTATCTACCAACCAATTTTTATTGTGTAGAAGAAGGATGAACCGCGCCGCCTGCCGTCACCAGGAATCGAACCTGGGGCCGATGGGTTCGCAGTCAGCGATGCTAACCACTACACCATATTATATATATGTGTGTGTGTGTGTGTAATTTAAAAAAATAGATAATTAGGTAAGTGAGGATTATATTTACTTTTGTTTCATAAATAATTTACATTTCATCGTTAAATTCATTTTCAGAATGGCGTCATTATTAAGAATAACAACGCAAAACGTGTAGTATGCTTTTATTGATCAATAACAATTTTAATCTGAAAAAGAAAGGCATCAGGAGACGCAAACCTTGCCCCGCAGAACTCTCAAACGGCTCGATCGTTTGAGTGTTACACACACACACACACACACGACCGAAAATAATACTTCCGCCCCTTTCCTTGAGGGGTCGAGGAGGGGAGGGGGTAAAAATAAAAAAGTTAATTTCAGTCCAATTTCGAAATGAATAAACATTGCATATACCTTTCTAGGCACCTTTATGAGATACGGAAAATTTCGTACCTACATTCGCGTCTTTATGTCTACGTGGAAGATGATTTCTGGAATCAATTTACGTTCCTCATTCATTTTTATTGGTTTAACACTTTATTAAACAATCGTTGAACGTTGACCTTTCCTGTTTCCGTCGTTGAGGACAATTGGATTAAAGGAGGACACTCAGGGAGGCTTTCCGGAGTGCCTTTCCGTCGAGGTCGATTCATCAAGCGCGAAAAGCAAATCGCTTTGCAGAGTCTGCAGGATCAGCGTTGATCTGATCGGGGACGAAAGAAAGGCGCACTCGCCGGAGGACGACACGAAGGAAAACAGTCGTTAATAAAGGGGTTCCAAAGGACTGTATTTGCATGATGAATCCTTGCAGAATAAACGGATCCACCGGCGAGAGCAAAGACGAAACGCTGAGACTCGTTCCAATCCAAACAGATTGAAATGTTAAGGAGTATTTTTATCTCTCGAGTAAGCACAGATAAATAGATGAAAGGAGTGGAAATGAGGGATTTTGACCTACTTTTAAATAAGGAACCGACAACCATTTCTCCGTTTTTAAAATAAAGCTTAAAATCTAAAAACTATGCTTAAAAAAAGTAGTTGAAAGAGCGTTCCAAAGTTGATGCTCAAAATGGCTATAAATGGTCAGAATCTACGTGTTTTTACGATTCCAAAAGTAATTCTGTTATGAAATTATTTAGAACAAAATGAACACGAAAAAAAGTTGTAGAAAAGTTTTAGAAATAAACCTGAGAAGATTAACTAAAAAAAAACTTAACAACCTTAGTTTTTTTCTTATTTTACAAGACTTAAGAGAGATTTTTTAAGGAAGATTTTTATATTTGTTTCTATGAATCTTAAGAATGATTAAGTTCTATTAAGAAACTCTAAAGAAGCTTTTAAATATACATGAGTGAAGTTTTCAAATATGGTTTCGAGTACTTCTTTTAAATCTAGAAACAGTCTTTGAATATCTTTAGATTTCAAAGATTTTAGCTTCTAACGATTTCTTTTCACCAGTTGATAATTTATTTAAACTCTCTCTCTCTCTCTCTCTTCTCCTCTCTCTCTCTCTCTCTCTCTCTCTCCTCTCTCTCTCTCTCTCTCTCTCTCTCTCTCTCTCTCTCTCTCTCTCTCTCTCTCTCTCTCTCTCTCTCTCTCTCTCTCTCTCTCTCTCTCTCTCTCTCTCTCTCTCGTCTAAACAAACTAATGGTTGTTGTTCCGGCGATAATGACTTATTTTGGTAGAGTAACTTTTTAGTACAAAAAGTTTATTTTATTGCAACGTAACTGCTGAGTGCTGCAAATAAAATACTGTATTCCTTGCATGCAAATAGCTGCAAAACAGCAATTAGTATAAGTAATATGCAAATGTTTTAGCTTTAATATAAAATCTAAAACTTTTCCTCTGTTGTTATATATATATATAATTTTTTTTTCCTCAAAAGTTGAGAACGTTTTTATTGTCATTCATTAGCTCTTGAACATTTGTTCTATTTATCAAGTGGGTTGGCCTTTATTTTATTTAAAGTTCAGAGTTTCTTCTTTTGAGTTGTATAAAAGACATTTCACTACGCTTTGACATCTCTCTCGATTTGGCAAAAAATCATCATACTTTAGGAATAAAAAATCTTGAAAAATACTGTGTGTGTGTGTGTGTGTAGAGAGAGAGAGAGAGAGAGAGAGAGAGAGAGAGAGAGAGAGAGAGAGAGAGAGCTACTCGACATGCTCGAAGTGTCACGCCCTCTTGGATTTCGTAGTTCAGGTGGACACGTTGACGTACGTTCGTGAACGCTTTCCACTCTTAAGAGGTTTCTGCCTTAACCCTTTGAGGACCACGGGACATATGTGTTCCAGCGAAATAATAATATAAATTGTACAATGATGCAACATTTCTACAAATACATCTAAATGTTTATATAGGTATCGTTTAGTTCTTGGAAAATTAACCCCGAAATGGGTCATTTAAGTGACTATAGTTACTAACATATCTAATTGTGAATACCAATAACACCTAAACTTTTAAGTTCAAAGAAACGTATACTGGTTGTCAAAGGGTTAAACCATGCGAAGAGGTGTTGGAATAGTTCGGTTGCCAGACTGGACACTTTAAGGTGCGGTGCCACATAAAACTGCTCTTGTGACAGTAAGCATGATTTCGTGATTCCAACCAACATTTCTCAGACTTCTGATAAGGCCATTGTTATCCTTATTTGCTAAAATTAGAAAGATATCAAAAGTGCGATGAAATGTCACGTATACCATACCACTCGAAAAAGAAAACTTCAAAGGTTTAAATTAAGGCTTAGCTGGTTACTGTAAGCCTCTTAATATTCAATACGTTATACATATTTCTCAATACAATTACGAAAATGTTACTTTAATTCTTTCCTCTCTTTTAAGTCTTAAAAAACCAAAAACCCAAAAGAAATTAAATATTTATGAAGTATTTGTAATTTCTTTCAAGAATTTTCTGTGATTGATTTAAAAAAAATAAAAATTTTCGCCACACCAAAATCAATATTTTTTACTCAGGCTGATAAATATACAGGCACGTGCTGGAAACGACCTATCTATTCATGTGTATGCAACATACAAGTACACACACACACACACACACACACATTATATATATTTATATATATATATATATGAAAATTATTTCAGGAAAGTAACACGTGAAAAATATTTATGATGAAAAGAACCACGAAGGAAAGGAAACACAGAATGGTGCTCAAGCGCTTTCGTCTAATGACATCTTCAGGAACACTGAAGTAAATAAAAAGTTCGAGACTATATATAGGTCAAAAAAATATAATAATAATGAATAAAATTGTGGGAGGAGCATACAAATTTATAAGAAAACGACCAATTTTAGCACTTTGCCCTTCTGTCTAAATCCATTCTGAACGAATTCAAACAACAGGATCAGCTGGAAAAAGACCCTGGCTCATGTTAAAATTATTTGTAAGTTGAATAATAGCAGACTCAAGAATATTTCTATTAACAATGTTGCTGGAGTGAAACAAAATTTAAGCATTATTCCAATCAATACAGTGCTTCAATTTTGCTTCAGTTTTGTTTCCACTCTAGCAACATTGTTAACAGAAATATTATTGAGTCTGCTATTATTCAACTTACAAATAATTTTAACATGAGCCAGGGTCTTTTTTCACGTGATCCTGTTGCTTGAATTCGTTCAGAACGGATTTAGACAAGAAGGGCAAAGTGCTAAAATTGGTGGTTTTTCTTATAAATTTGTATGCTCCTCCCACAATTTTTATTTATTATTATTATTTTTTTTTTACCTATATATAGTCTCGAACTTTTTATTTACTTCAGTGTTCCTGAGGATGTCATAGACGAAAGCGCTTGAGCACCATTATGTGTTTCCTTTCCTTTGTGGTTCTTTTCATTATATATATATATATATATATATATATATATATTATAATATACTAAAAAAATCCTGTGCATTCCCTGGATCATCTTGGAAGCGTGCACTTTCCATCACAGCATTTATTTTATTTTTTGTTAATGAGTATGTAGCATGATCATTTGAGTGGCTAACAACATACCTCCAGCTCCAATAAGATTACAGTACACTACGTGCAATAAATGTTTTTATTTGGGGTTTCGGGAGAGCAGGTTTGCGTGTTTGATTTAGCACTTTGTTTGCAGTCCCTCGATCAGCTTGGAGTGTGTCAAATCAGCACAGTACGTGCACTTTTCTGCACGAATTATATACCTATATATATATATATATATATATGTTAAACACAGACCGTGCATGGAACAAGGAACTCTTCTGGGAAAATTAAATCCACTATAGTCCGAAAAAGTAATGGTAAATGACAAATACCATAGTTTTTCTTTTTCATGATGCTAGCCCGACGTGGGCAACGGGTCTCTCGCAAAGAGGTCCCATAAATATAGCTTCCCTCACCAGCTATCTGCAAAGCAGACAGGATCCAGCTTTGGGACATGGATCTAGGGTTTAAAGCAAGCCTAGTCCCACTACATTCAGAACCTCTATATAAGTAAAAGACTTGTTGCATTCACGTCGGATTGAATAAATCGAAGAAAAAGGGGTAACTATTGTATTTTTAGCCAAAAAAAACAAAACTTAAACCTCAACCGGGACATTGAGCGTCCACTTTTCAAGGCACGTAACACGTCCGTTTAATATACACAAACTCAGAATGGTCCCCTGAGAAACTTATATGTTAAACACAGACCGTGCATGGAACAAGGGGACCATTCTGAGTTTGTGTATATTAAACGGACGTGTTACGTGCCTTGAAAAGTGGACGCTCAATGTCCCGGTTGAGGTTTAAGTTTTGTTTTTTTTGGCTAAAAATACAATAGTTACCCCTTTTTCTTCGATTTATTCAATCCGACGTGAATGCAACAAGTCTTTTACTTATATAGAGGTTCTGAATGTAGTGGGACTAGGCTTGCTTTAAACCCTAGATCCATGTCCCAAAGCTGGATCCTGTCTGCTTTGCAGATAGCTGGTGAGGGAAGCTATATTTATGGGACCTCTTTGCGAGAGACCCGTTGCCCACGTCGGGCTAGCATCATGAAAAAGAAAAACTATGGTATTTGTCATTTACCATTACTTATTCGGACTATAGTGGATTTAATTTTCCAGAAGAGTTCCTTGTTCCATGCACGGTCTGTGTTTAACATATAAGTTTCTCAGGGGACCATTCTGAGTTTGTATATATATATATATATATATATATATATATATATATATATATATATATATATATATATATATATATATAAAGTAATAATGCACAAGTAATTGTACTGGATGTGAAATAATGAAACGAGTTTGGGTTATTTCATTATATTTATCCTTTAATAAAGATACTCGAAGTAAAAGGGAAATTATTATCATGTGTAGCATACAATGTATTACATACTGTACATTTATAAATAAATAAATAAATAGGACCAATGAAAAATTATATTTGTACTTTGATGTTTAATAACTCGTAAAAGTTTCTCCTACTTTTATGAAGGAAACAAATCACTTTCTTTAAGCGTCAGCTAATTTTTTGCATTTGGTAATTACGATGTCTGACCAATTTTCTGAACAATATTGTTCTACTTTCTTCAAGTTTGAAGTCATTCACTCGTGGACTGGACACCATTCTTCAGGTTTTGCCAGAGATGTTCTATTCAGAATCTATCGGAGTGAGATTCGGACTTTGCGCGAGCGAGTTCAAAACACTTATTTTCGTGTCTCGCAACCAATATTTAGTAGATTTTGATGTAAGCTTGGGGTCATTATCATGTTGGAAGACCCACCGTCAACTAAGACAAAGCTTCCTTATAGACGGCCTCAAATTGTCTTCGAGGATGTATTGATATTTCGCGGAATCCATTTTACCGTCGACTCGAACGGGATTACCGGTGTTGGAGGAGTAAAGACAACTCCAAAGTCTAACTGATCGGCCACCGTACTTTCTAGCCGGAACCGCTTTCTTTTTAGTGAAAATTTCATCGATTCATCCTCCGAAAAAGCTCTGTTTTCGTAATGCTGGTCCATAACATCCCTTCTCAATAATTCTGTGGATCATTAAGGTGTGTCGTGACAAAGTGTAATCTCTTCACTTCAAGAATGGCTTCTTTCGGGGAGTCCTACCATGTAGACCAGTGTCCTTCACAGTGCGATGAATCTCAGTGACCGAAACACGATGTCCCGATGAATACTTAATTGTAACTGTAGATCCGGGATTACTGTTGATGTCATGAATGACTTTTCGGATGGTTCTGTCAGGGATGGTCTCTTTCCTTCTTCCAGACAAAGTTCAGATGACACTAATCCTCTAGCAATCCTTTATAATGGACGCAACAGTCGAAATGGGAATGCTAAACTTTTTCTACCTTCCTGTAAGCTCCTCAAACAAATGGGAATCCATAATCTTCTTTCGAAGTTCTTCCGACAATAATTCAGTTTTTTGCTATAACTGCGTCGAATATTTCAGTGATACCGATGCTAATCCCAGCCCGATTTACAAGCACCCAACGTTGATCTTGAATGTTCGCTTCATAATGTTGGCACATGTTTAATGGGTTATAATGAGGGTCGCTAAAAACCCGTGTTTTATTGGGAAAAACCAACCAACCCACCGGGTTTTTCGGGGTTTATCGGGCTTTTTCATATTTTCAATGGACAAATATAGTATAAGAATAGAGCTAAATAAATGAAAGCTTATTACAAAAATAACTACTTACCACCAGTTGTATTTTCATTGGGTATATGTTTTACTTGAAAATAAATTGCTCAAAAATTAATGTTTGTAATATCTCAGTCAAGTTGTATGAATGTGGAATCTTTTATTGATCCATATTTCATATTTTAGTATTTCAGTAATGAGTACTGTGCAAGAATTTATCTATTACATTATTTTATTAGTGACTCACTGACTTATTTTGAAAAAAACGAAAAAGCTCCAGTTGTGTGGGTTTTGTGGGTTTTCCTGAAAAAACTCCACCGGGGACAACTGGGTCTGGTCCAATCGGGCCAACCCTGGTTATAACGTTATATGGGGTTGTTTAACCTCCTTCAAAATATTTAAGGTCACATGATGGAGAGGGCGGGGCCTACAGCTTTACGTGGAATCCGAATCACCGGCCACTACATTATCTGGACGCAGAAAACGGCCTCCCATTCAACTACTATGAGACCCAATGTCGGTAAACGTCGTTGATCAACACGAAGCGGTGTTACGACAATGAGCACGCAAAGCTCTAATGAATTATAAATTACCTCGAATTTTTGCAGTTCTATACAAGTACTAGAGCCGGGATCGAGACCCGGTGACGGCAGGCGGCGCGCCGCAAACCCAGCTGTTCATCCTCCCACACAATAAAGAAAGGGGTTGGTAGCTAGATAAATGGGTACCCTGGGTAGCCTAGTGGTTAAGACGCTGGGACGCTGGTGGGGCTGGTTCAGATTCCACGTTAAACTGTAGGTCTAAGGTGGAGTGAAAAGCCTGACCTTCGCCAGAATGAACAATTCGGGCGGAAGCGAACCAAAGGTGTGTGTATGTATATGTATATATATATATATATATATATATATGTGTGTGTGATGAAAATAACCACGAAGGAAAAAGGAAACACAGAATGGTGCTCAAGCGCTTTCGTCTAATAACATCCTCAGGAACACTGAAATAAACAAGTTCGAGACAATATAGAGGTCACAAAAAATAAAATAAAATAAAAAATAAAAATAAAATAAAATAAAAATTGTAGGAGGAGCATACAAATTTATAAGGAAAAACTACCAGAGTTTTAGCACTTTGCCCCTCTTGTCTAAATCCGTTCTGAACGAATTCAAAACAACAGGATCAAGCGAAAAAAGACCTTGGCTAATGTTAAAATTATTTGTAAGTTGAATAATGGCAGACTCAAGAATATTTCTATTAACAATGTTGCTTGAGTGAAACAAAATTGAAGCATTATTCCAATCAATACAGTGGGATAACTCTGACAAATGGATGTCTTTTCCTTCGTGGTTATTTTCATCATAAATATTATTCACGTGTTACTTTCGTGAAATAATTTTCATATACAGTATGTACACACACACACACACACACACACACATATATATATATATATATATATATATATATATATATATATATATATATTTTATTTTGTGATTCTAGTGCATATATATATATATATATATATATATATATATATAGAGGTCTGTTCAAAAAGTATCCTGACAGGGTGTTTATTTTTAGAACAAGGTCACTGGAGTTGTGACTGTGCTAAACATGTCTCTGCATGTCCAGACAAGTTGACTGGTAGCGTTGGGTGAGCCGATAAAGTTAAACGTGTTTTGTTTCGCGGCGATTTCTTACAATGTCGGTCATGTTACTTGTTTTTCTTTTTTTTTACTGTGAAGGTGTTGTGCAGCATGAATATGCTCCACAGGGACAAACAATTGCAATCAACAAGGAATTTTATACTGAAGTTTTGAAACGTCTACGTGAAGCAGTTCGGAGGAAACGGCTGCAGAAGTGGGAGTCCAGAGACTGGATGCTTCATCACGATAATGCGCCATCTCACTCGTCGCAACTTGTCCAGCTATTTTTGGCCAAAAACACTACTCACCAAGTACAGCAGCCTCCATATTCGCCGGATTTGGCTCCATGCGACTTTTTTTTTGTTCCGAAGCTCAAACAAACCCTGAAAGGACACCGATTCGATGATGTTCAGACCATTAAAAGAAATTCAACGGAGCAGCTTTTGGCCATTCCGAAAAGTACTTTCGAAAACTGTTTTCAACAGTGGCAGGATCGTTGGGCAAAGTGTGTGGTTTCAGAAGGAGAGTACTTTGAGGGAGATTAAACCCCAAACCCTGTAAATACCATATTCTGTCTATAATCGCATCAGTCCGGATACTTTTTTAACAAACCTCGTGTGTGTGTGTGTGTGTGTGTGTGTGTGTGTGTGTGTGTGTGTATATATATATATATATATATATATATATATATATATATATATGTTACAGTTAAAGTGTGTAACCAGCCATTTCGCGTAATGGCTGAAACTTTTAGTCATTTCACGAAATAGCTGTTTCACTTGGTCATTTCGCGAAATGACTAAAATTTTCAGCCATTACGTGAAATGGCTGAAATTCCACCTTGATCATTTCGTGAAATGGCTAAACTGACTTTTGTCATGAATTCATAGAAATAACAAACATCACAATAAAATTGGAAACCTTTATTTAACTAACTAAATCTGCTAAAACATTCATACATCCACATGTCTGTTCAAATAAGTGAGAAATACTCTTCAAATACACATTTGAATACATTTGAACATTTGAACACACTTGAATTTGAATTTTCAATATATAGGTTTTCAAATACTAACTGGGCCTTCAATGTTATTCCGATGTCCGCCATTGAAGGCCCGGTTAGGTCAACTGTATGCCCTTGACAATTGGTTAGGTTAAGTCGTGTTATTTTCGTTAAAACTAACGAAAATAACACAACTTAACCAATTGTCAAGGGCATACAGTTGACCTAACCGGACAAATGATCTTGTACGAAATGACCAAGGTGGAATTTCAGCCATTTCGCGTAATGGCTGAAGATTTTAGTCATTTCGCGCAATGACCAAGTGAAACAGCCATTTCGCGAAATGACAAAAAGTTTCAGGCATTGCGCGAAATGGCTGGTTACACACTTTGACTGTAACACACACACACACACACACACATATATATATATATATACAGTACAGCTTAAGAAAAAAAAATTATACGGCTTTGCTACAAATCTCATAAGGACCTAAATTAAAAGAACCACTAGAGACGCTTCTTTATATTAACAATCTCAGAATGCAGTCAATGCGCGAACGAATCGCATTTTGAAAGGTATGATTAACAATAAAAGAAATTAAAAACAGAAAAACAGGCCTAACAGCTGGCTCTAATTCAGACCATGACCTAAAGCTATTTTATACTTTACCACAATATCTTAATTCATATGTAAATGACTATTATGTACTTTTGCGGCCACCAGATTTTTAACACAGTCGAAAGTCACGCCTAGTTCATACGTGATACTAATCAGAGTGAATCTTATGCCCGGGTTAGGCGCACGCTAGGTTTGGAGGTAGTACAAGATTGGTTAACACTTTCCGAGGTAATCAACGTTTGGCCAATCAGGGGTCATAGGGGTGGCTTTCGACTGAACATTTATACCTACTAAACTATTAAAAATACCTTGATTTTTCTTAAAACTTTAAAATAAAAACCTATATATAACACAGATATGGTAGAATTACAAAAAACTACTCCATAACAAAGGGTTCCTACCACTGACTTTATAGGGTCAAAAAGAGAGCCAGTACTAAGTTCCTAGTTAGTGTCTATGCAGTCCCCAATGTGGAACCAAATTCTAAGAGGAGCCTTTCTTCAACCTGTTTTGACATTATGAGAGAACCAAACGGTTTAAAATTCTCATTTCATACGGAACTTTACAGGGAAACGGTGTTACTGTGCTACAAACTCTGGCTACAGTGTACTTTCTCCAGACAAAATTTAGTGTCCATTAAAATTTGCTTTTTTTTTTTTATTCTGTATTTTAAAATAAAATATATAGTCTTCTTTCCAGTTCCAAAATGAAATATTTTGTTTCTCAACTAATATATATATAATCTGGGTAAAAATGCTCAAAATTTTAAGGATTTTATAGGAAACTATAATCAAGGTTTATGTTTCAAAAAACATTACGAAAATGTATCATCAGTAAGTAAAGACACATTTTATATATTATATATATATATATATTATATATATATCCCTCCGGGATGGTCGAAACATTGGGGTTAGCAAACATTTGCGAAGCTAAGCACCTTAGAAGTAATTTACGTTGGAGTCTGAAAGATAAAAAGCAAATTTAGGGTTCTGCCAAAACCTTTTTTATAATTCACCAAGAGTTGCTGCTCATACATATTAGTGCAGAGGGTACGAAAAAGAGTATCTTTAGCTTCACTTGTACAGAATCGAAAGTTGTTTATAGTTATGTTTGCTTTAGCACACAAGTTTCGATAGTGTTTCCTTATATCTGAGTTATCACTGAAGGAGCTGGTAATAATTTGACCCAAATACTTAAATTCTTGTACTTCTTCTATTAGTTCACCTCTCATTTTGAAACTAATATCAGCTGACTGATTAGAGCTTTTGGGATAGAAGTGCATAACCTTAGTTTTTATAATATTAAAAAGAATATCATGGTCCTGTGAATATAATTCCCACATTTTTGGGAGTCCCTTAACACAAGGACTTATTCGCACCATATCATCGGCATAGACCAAATTATTTATCCTCATGTTATCTATACAACATCCAACTTTCACCTCATTAAGTGAAGCAACTAAACCATCAATATACAGATTAACAGCAAAGGAGAAAGCAAGGAGCCTTGCCTCACTCCGCAAGAGAAACCAAAACGCTCAAACAACACATTGCCCCATCTAACCGTAAAAGAATGGGTCTCCCAAATTTCAATATATTTAATATGTACAAAGGAACTTTCCTGTCTTCTGTTTTTTTAAATAAAACATTGTGTTTCACTCCATATACCTTACTTATATTCAAGAAACAACTATAAGTAGATGAATTACTCTCAGTGTATTTAAATACAACTTCCTTCAATACATAGATCAGATGAGTGGGACCCTTTAAAACCGAATTGATTAGGAGACCTTCATAAATAATCACTTAATCGGCGTAGCAGTAGTTTTCTCCAGTAGTTTTGAGAGGCAGGAGGCGACAGCAACAGGCCTGTAATTATTGCTGGATAGAATGTCTCCATATTTATTTTTGACAAGGGCAACACATACGAGTATACCCTTCTCCATGAATATAACTCTGAGCCAGCATGGCTGAACAATGAGATTTGCGGACTCTCTACGTCATCAATTTAAGTGCTCAATCGACAGGTCATCATCTACCCTTGAGGCAGAACCAGTCTCTAACTCTTTAATCAGACTCTTAATTTCAAGAAATGAAGTCCAAGTATTTTCCCTGGTCCCTCGCACGGGCGTTTCGTTGCAGCCTATATTAAGATTAGCTCTTCCAACACTATTTAGTATTAAGAATATTTGAATAATGTTTTTTCCACAGCCTTGCAATTTCTTCCTCCCCCGACACCCCCGATTGTTGGTGGGAAGGTATTTTTGACACCCATTTCCTTCTTAACAAATTTCCAGAAATTTTACTATTATTATTTAGCCTCACAGGCTTTTGCTGGTCGAATAGAATCCTTTTCCTATTTACACCGTTTGATGCTGCTTTATATATATAATTATATATATATTATATATATATATATATATATATATATATATATATATATACAACGGTGAACCAAAGTAGGTGGACAGTAGGTTGAATACGGTTTGTGTTATATTATATTATAACTATGGTGTTCATTATAACTATGGTGTTTGTGTTATATTATTTAAATATTATAACTAAATTTATTTAAATTTTATTTTGTATTATAGTATACAAAAAAATTAAATATGTATTCTCAAAATAAACGTTATCATTTACTGTCCACCTACATTTGGTTCACCCTATATATATATATATATATATATATATATATATATATATATATATATATATATATTATATATATATATTCTATATATATATATATATAATGTACACGAGTATGTAGATAGATGGATATCAACTTTCCCTTCCACCAAATCCCGCATGAAGAGGGAGATGGTGCAGAGGGGTCGAATGCAGGTCGATCCTGAAC
>JAJOZX010000696.1:1130000-1230130 GCA_023014485.1 Bathynomus jamesi | reverse complement strand
TGCTGTAGCAACCATTGTTCGGATAGCTTTTGGTATCCTCTCTTGAAATTCTTTTTTTCATTTCAAGTTTTCTTATCTGTTGTATCTTCTTTTGATCAACACTTCCTATGATCAATTTTTTTGCACTTCGCTGATCATTCAGGAATTCAATCTCTTCTTTACACACCTGCCGGACAGAGGACATGAGATTGAAAAGGAGGACATGTCCTCCTTTTGCCGGACGTCTGGTGACCCCAGTCTCATAATAGTTTACCGACTTATGAATTAGTCATGAAGCACTGTCTAATGCTAACAATGTGTTCAGCATCTCATGTTCCTACATTATCGGCAGAAAATGTAGAAAATGTTGGTGGTGAAGTGATAAAAATGTGGGCTACATCAAGCATACCCATTATTTCATACCAACAAATTGTGGCAAAAATCAAAGCTTATCATATTAAATATCGGAACATTTTGAAACCCTACAAGCAGCGAAAAGATAAGGATTCTTATAAATTGAAGATAACCAATTTCAGAAAAGAAACTTCAAAGCTATTTGATATTGCCGCTTGCAAATGTGATAAAGTTTGTCCAAAAGAGCGGCAGGAGTTTTAAATATGTTGATATTGTCCGGCTTTTAACTTAGATATGATCCAGACTTAAAAATGAGCTTCCCACAAGCTCAAACGACCCAATTAATACTTGACATGTCATCCTTTTGCCGGACGTCTGGTGACCTTGTAAGAGACATATAATAAGACATATAATTGGATTGTTTCTAGTTTGAGCCATCTTTAGTCAATTATTTCTCATTTATTATTCATGAATAATAATTTTTCTGCAAACAAGGAATCAATTAGATAGAATGCTATAAAAACAACCAAAGACACATAATAAACAGTAAGCTGTTGCTTACTGCTGCATGTTACACCATACAGCAAAGAACAACCACCTTCCACGGATCTTCCAGTAATAGTGACAAAGCGTGAGGGCCACCTGCAGCTGCAGACTAAGAGAGGCATGCCCTTGTATAATCTTGAAGTGTTACTTTGCGGTTAGTCACGTGTCGATGTACACAGCTTGGTTTTCCCCTGAGCAATTAAAAGGGCAAATCAACGTCTCAGATAGACATTAGACGATTACGTGTCAATAGGAAACTGCTCGTAAAATAACTTCAAATACAGATAGATTGGACAAAAATAGCTAGAAATAGTGCAAGGCATTTACTAATTTTCACTAGTTCTGGGATGTGGAAGATATTGTCTGATGCTACGAAAATTTTTATACAATGTTTTACTCATCAATACGTAACTTTTACAACAAGAGGCCAATCACTATTCTAAAATTCATCTTTTGATGAAAATAGCCAAAGAATAGGAAATTGGCCAATTTTTCATTCGCCTGGGGCAGTGGAAGATATTTTCTGAGGCCAGTAATATTTTTACGATGTTTTCCTCATCAGTATGCAAATTTTACGACAACAAGCTAATCAAAATTCCAAACTTTATTTTTTGGGATGAAAATAGCCAAAAATAAGGAATTTTCTTATTTTGGTTCGCTTGGGGCAGTAGAAGATATATGCATGTAGTAAGTTCATTTTTTTGTGTATCTTTCTCATATCCATACGCAACGTTTGCGACATCAGGGTAATTCTAATTCGAAAAGAAATTCCCATAGGTACAAATTCGACCCGCCCTAATACTCACGGACCACTGTAACTCCTATCATCGCAAATGCCCCAAAAAATAGGATTATTATCCGCAGATTAAGAGTGACTAGCAAATATATCCGTCCTACTGGCGAGATATTCTTCGAGCGAGTTATAGTTTAACATTTACTATTAGCTCACGAACCACTTAAATTTTAAATGCAACTTCACAGATTTTACTCGAAGCTCACGAAGCACTTAAATTTCAAATACAACTTGTCACATTTTTTTCTTTAACCTATCAAGACTTCCGATGCGTAGCTAAAAATTTTGATAGCTATGTTCTTTTCTATATTGATTCACCAACTTCATTTTCTTCATTGGGACTTGGTTCATTTTAAGAAAATTTGAGAAATTCAAAATCTTGAAATTTAAGAGTTTCGTGTTTCAGCATATAAATAAATTTGGGGATAAATTGGAATAAACTTTTTTGGTGACATCCGATCTGGAAAAAAAGTTGTTACAAACACTCCAGGGATCCCTAAGGATGTTATCACCAAGTGTCATAAAAATCGGTCCAGCTATTTGAACCTGAAAAGGAGACAGACAGAGAGAGAGAGAGACAGACGGACATGCAGTGAATTATGGGGTAATGATAACCTGAACATAGTGACCTAACTTAACAAATTTAAATTTGACCAGTTCTTAGTCATCGTAAAGTATTGACCCGATCTTCTCCCGACCTAACCCAACGTGTCCTAAAATATCATGAAATACCATAATTAAACCTTACTTACACTACCCAAAACTGGCAGGGCATCAGTGCCTTCCCTTGTGGTTCGTTTACTTATAAAACCTTTCTATAAAATGGAAAGGATTTTTAAGTAAACGTTGAACTGTTAATCTGAAAGTCTTGTGTTCGAGTCTCGGGAGTGTTAGAGGTTTGGATCCCGCGTCAAATTATAGGTCCCCTTCGTCGTACGATCTTAAGGGATGTTACGAAGGAGGTTAAACAACCCATGCTGTTTTTGTTAACATTATTACTTCAGAATATCATTAAAACGTTTGTTTCATGTTGGAAGAAAATGTGTGTGTGTGTTCTAATTGTATTCGCTGCAAAGCGAGTTATATTGGCAGCACCATTCGCCACTATCAAACAAGAGTGGACGAACATCGCGGCATTTCTACAAGAACCTCACAACCTTTAAACAAACCATCGAAATCAGCAATAAGAGATCATTGCCACCTCCACAATCACCCACTGCTTCCCACCAATTTCAAAATTATCAACTCAACTAACCAACTAACCGACCTCCACATCCTCGAATCCTTATATATCCTCAATACAAAACCAACCCTCACCGACTATAGTTCCGCATTCAACTTAAACATGGCTAAATAATTCTTCTGACCCATTACTGAAAAAGAAATCCGCTATACCGCTCTTCTGCTTCGACAATTCTAACATGGCCACTTCAACGGTCAACCATTCCCACCTTTTAACAATTAAATTAAACCTCCTCCATATAATAACCCGGTTAGGTTTGTTTTCAATATTCGTTTCACGTTATAACTTTTGTATATTTTAGCCGTTGTCTTATATCTCTACTGTACAGTTTATATATGTTTTTCAACTTTAAATTATCATAATATGACTGCATAAATATATCGGGTACTTTCCTGTTATCCCGGACCCCTGGATATCCTCGCTTTTACGGTCTTAAATTCTAACTAATAATATATATATATATACAGTATATACACAGTATATATATATTGATTGGATTGATTAGGTTAAGTTGTAATATTTTCGTTAATTTTAACAAAAATATTACAACTAAACCTAACCAATTGTCAATTTGATTTTGAATATCTTGATTGGCAAATGTTAAAAAAAGTCTGGGGTCCGGGATAACAGGAAAGTACCATATATTGTAAAATTTTTTACTCATTATATTTGGGTCTTTTCCGTGTGGGGGCTAGCAGCGAATTTTAATGAAAATCTGTATACAATGTAGTTTTTTTGGTCACTGATTTCAAAAATAACTCGTTTGTTTTTCATTTCTCAAAAAAAAAAAAATGTTAGAGCACTTTAAATAATTAATGTGTGTTTTAACTAGCTTAAACTAGTTACGGAGGATTGTGTTAAATTTAGCCAGAGTCACAAACTGCTACTGTTTATGAAAAAGTGCTCTAAGTGTGGGAAAGTGTGTTCCTTTGATAAAAATACCCAGTTCTTTCGTTGCCAAAAGCGTCGGTCAAAAGGTAAAAAGTGCAACTTTACGAAGAATATGTAAAAATAGCAGAAAAAAAAATCAAGAATTAATGCCTAGTTAGGTCAATTGAATGCCAGGTTAGGTCAACTGTACGCCCTTGACGATTGGTTAGGTTGTCATGATATTTTCGTTAAAAACACATTAATTATTTAAAGTGTTTTAACATGTTTGTTTTTCATTTCTTCAAAAAAAGGTTATTTTTGAAATCAGTGACCAAAACTACATTAGTATACCAATTTTCATTAAAATTCGCTGCTAGCCCCCAAACGGAAAAGATCCTTATATTTGTTCATTTTTTATACTTTTCATTTTTTAGCACCGATGATGGACATTGAATTTCCGAAACGTCTGATTAATAAACATGTATCACCTTCTCGTCCTCTTATTCCCCACTATATATATATATATATATGCATATATATTTGCTGAGAACTTCAGAAGAGAATTCTCTCCAGTAAATAAGTGCCTATTTCCGGTAACAGAAACATTAATTATCTTCGACACTCCATTCTCTTATTTCGATATCCGATATCCGGATTTGAAAATGGCGTTTCGGAAGGTCAAATTGGAAAACAGAATTTGATTTAATGACCAAATAGTGGATACCCGCCAAGTGCTCTTTCGCGTATTCGATTTAATTTCAACAACACTGATGTAATGTTTTCATTAATCAAATTTTAAATAAAGGCATTTCCTACAAACGGTGCTCGAAAACCGCGCTCTGGAAGCAACCTGAAATATATGTAGGTGGTTTCGAGGAAGCCAAAATTCAAAATGGATCGTAAAGGAATTTACGTGACTAAAATTGATTTTTTTAATGTCGGTCTTAAACCTTTAACCTTTATCTTCTTCCTCTAGAAGGAGTGGGTGGGGGTTGTGGCATTCGCCCTTGGCCCCTCCTCCTTGCATAAAAAAAAAATATATATAGGGTGGCCCAAAAGGCCCTATTTATTTTGCTGAAATAATAGTATTTTAGGATAAAAATGTATTAACATAATTAGCTGTCTATTTGTTTATCAAGCTTAGGCCTAAGATTCGACGTGAGCACCATCAGTGTCTCTGCAGATCTCAACTGCATTGCGGAACCCATTCTCAAGCATCTCTGGGTTATTTTAGCGACTGCCGCGACATTGCGAGTTCGCAGATCCTGCAGGTCTGTAACTCTCGTTTAGTAAACTTCAAACTTTATAAAGCCCCACGCAAACAAGGCTAATGGTGTTAAATCCAGAGATCGTTCTGCCCAGGGCCTGTTTCCACCACGTCCAATCCAGCCGTTTGGCATCACGATCTCCGGATTTAACACCATTAGACTCGTTTGCGTTAGACCTGCAGGATTTGCGAACCCGCGTTGTCGCGGCAGTCTCTAAAATAACCCCAGAGATGCTTGAGAGTGTGTTCCGCAATGCAGTGGACAGATTTGAGATTTGCAGAGATACTGATGGTGCTCACGTCGAATCTTAGGCCTAAGCTTGACAAACAAAGAGACATCTAATTATGTTACTACATTTCTATCCTAAAATACTATTTCAGCAAAATAAATAAGGACTTTTGGACCACCCTGTGTGTATATATATATATATATATATATATATATATATATATATATATATATATATATATATATTAGAGAGAGAGAGAATTTCAAATGAAAATGACTAACCTAACTGAACATTAATTTAACTGATAATGCATAAGGTCGAAATTTTCAACGTTATCCAAGTTCAGAAATTTTGGTGTCGACATTGTACAGATCGATAATGTTCCGCAACTCTAACGCAAATAATGTGCCACGTAAGAAAAGAACTCTTTTCACATACTGAAAAGTACAGGGTGTCCTACAAGTCGCTTGTATGTATGTATGAAGTCTTCCTAGGAAGAAGTGGATAAGCGACAAAAGTAAAAAACCCCAAAAACGCAGTTAAAGTTGTACAAAATTTGGAAGTTGTCATAACTTATGAATGTTTTGAAGTTATTTCGTCGAAGTATATAGCGTTTTCTGGCGTTTTTTTTTAACTTTTGTCGCTTAGCCACTTCTTCCTAGGAAAGCCTCATGTAGTGTATTTAACACTAGAAGGACGAACGGGTCAATATGACTCGTTTCTGCAGGTTCTTACTTAATTTTGACCCTCTGACGCCCTTTTAGGCAAAGCAAAATTTTCGTCCTTCCAGAGTTAAATGAGCAAAAGGGGCTGTACACTTACACAAAACCCCTTAGCATGAGAAACAAGGGCATCATACAGATATGCTGTAATGCCACTACAAAGGGACTGTGTAGCCACTCTGTATTTGATTTAGTAATGTTGTAAGCTTTTTTTTATGAAAACCTAAAACAATGGCGGAAATCCGATAGTTTTAAACAAGCGGTAGCTCGCTATCGCTCGCGACCGTTGTACAACTTGTACTCCCATTACCCCACCCCTCTCCCCCATCTCCACTCCCCCATTACCCCCACACACAAGTAAAAAACGCCATTATCCCCATTACTCCCACCCCTCTCCCTATTACCCCCACCCCCACTCCCCCAATTACCCCACCCCCTCCCCCACTACCCCCGGGCGGGTAGCAGTATATGTAGCAGTATCTTGACACTATGTGAAGCTCAAGATTTTCACGGCTGCGTTCTTTTCTGTAGTTTTATCGCGATGCTGGGGCCTTCGGACCCAGTAATTGTGACCTAGGCCCGGAAAACTTCACAGAGTACATCGGAAGCTCATGGGCTATCAGTTGGTGGTGGTTGTAGATTTTTCCGATGTGCCGTTTAGGCTGTGCACGGTTCCGAAGAAAACGGACACACACACACACACACACACACACACACACACACACACACACACACATTTTAGCTCAATAGTATATAGGATTGTACAACATCTGTTTTTATCATATATGATATATTTCCTCCTGGCCTGAGTTTAGTTGTAATCAGTGGCGGTTCCTCATATGGGCAATATGGGCAGCCGCACAGGGCGGCATTTTGAGGGGCGGCATGAGCGCCTGCAAAAAAAATAAAAATAAGAATAAATAAATAAAAAATAAAATAAAATAAATAATAAAAGATCAATGACTTTGCATCAAGGAGGTAAGAAGAGTCAGGCTTTAGATGGCAGTTGTGCTGTGGTGCAATTTATTTTGTTCTTGTTCAAAGTGTAGCATAATAATTACCCTTCTTAAGTGTCTTATTCTATTTATGTGATAGAGCATTTGTACAATTTAGAAATTTGATTCTCTAGTTTATTATTGGCAGTTGTGCAATTTAATTTGTATTTTCCTGTCATAGTATCATAATTACATTCTCTTAAGTGAGTTATTCTATTTACGTGATGAAGGATTTGAGTCTTTGTTTGGTTCTGAAGTTCCAACAATTAGTCCAATAAAAGTTATTTGTGAAAGAGTTATGTCTGTCCTTTATTTTGGGGGATTCGAATGTGTGTGTGTTGGCGAACAGGGGGGGGGGCGCAGAAGGTGAGGTTCGCCCAGGGCGTCATGTAAGCTAGGACGCCACTGGTTGTAATGGCGCCGAACGGGATCATCATTGCACCCCAAAGGCGAGTACGCGTGAATTAAACAAACTAGTACACAAATTTTGTCCTTGGTAGGCAAAGAAGTTCACTGCAGAAGTGTCAAAAAAGGCAAATGCCTTAGTGGACCAAAAAATTTCTCTATAAGGAGTCATGCTATTCGAGAAGCAATCCTGAGAAAACCTAATAAGTCAACAAGGGGAGCAGAAGCTAAAATGGCACTTTGCGCATAAAATTATACTATACACAAAGATTTAAAATAAAGTCCTACAACATGCGGGTTGTTCACCATCTGCACGAGGAAGATTACGCTACAGACTGACGCCTGCAAGAATTTATCAAAAAGATTAAAACTTATGATAATTTTCTTTCAAATCTATCTTATTTTGATCGCGAGAGGCAACTTTCCTTGCCTCTGATAGATTAAACCGCCGTAACGCAAGATCTAAGATCTTGGAAAGGGGGGAAAGGGGAACAAAATTCCCACGACACAGCACGTGAAAGAGACCCGCCACAAAAGTGAACGTTTGGTATTCTTTATGACGCGCAAAGACAAAAGCGTTAATGGCGGACCTTATTTCAGAATATCAAGATACAAGATAGTTCTTTCTTCCTATTGAACGAAAAATGCAAGGTTTTTTGCAGCCAATGTGAGGTTTTTCTTGTTATTTTTGGAAATTGAAATACGTTTTTTTTTTTTGGGGGGGGGGGGGGGGGGGGGGGAATTAGTTTTACCTTTTTAATTCCAAGTTTATGGATGAGTTTATATGAATTCAACTTAATTTTTTTACTATTACATTTTATCTTCACTATTAATACTATTTGTCATAGAAACTATGAATAGTCTGCCAATAAAGTTTTATATTTCACTTAAAATAAATATATATAAACGAGTATGTATAATCATCGACGTATTCATATTTTAACCTTTACGCCGAAAGTGACGAATTAGTAACGTTTCAACTACCCTCATTCATAATTTAAGCCTACAAAAACATTATGGCGTTAAAGGATTAAATGAAAGTATGGAGAATTAAACATCTTTTTTACATAAGCACCATTTGGCTCATACGTCCATTTCAGGTAGAGCAGCTCGTAGTATCATTTGTCAAGCAAATAGGGGTCAAGTACTGACGGTGTGTGTGTGTGTGTATATCTATACACACATTTAATCATCAATGTATCATAGTTTAAGTGTAAGTATGAATAGTTAAATCTTTTAAACATAGAGCACCATTCCGCCACACGCCCATTTCAGGTCACGAGTAGCTCGAAGCAGCACTGTGTATATATAATAATTTCTTAAAACTTATGGTTATGAATGTGTATAATTTGATAATTCGTAGGAAATTAAGGTCTGAGCCTCAGATCCTGAAATTAAAACCTTGATTCTTTATTGAAAAATTTTAATTCCTGTAAAAGTTAATTTTCGTAATTAAGACACTCATAAAGGATTAACAGCCATGATAAGTTCTTATTACCTAATTACTTCATTTACGAGGTGTACCTCGTTGTGTGGGTATATATATATATGTATAATTATCGTCAACAGTACCCAGTACCTCGAGTGCAAAAGGTGTGTGTGTGTGTGATAGGTTGTCCAACCTCCTTTGCAACATTTAAGCTCATATGACGGAAGGGACGTACAGCTTTAACGTCGGGTCAGAACCAAGGGTCACTACATCATCTGAAAGTAGATGACGAAACCCATCCAACTACCACCCAGACCCAATGTCTCTTAACTTCGCTGATCGACAGGAAGAAGTGCAACGACATTGGTTACGACGTTGCCCTAGAGCAGTGGCGGCGAACCTATGGCACGCGAATTTTTTGTTATGGTTTACATGATTTTTTTGGGGCACGCGACTGTAAAAAGGTTTGCCACCCTGCCTAGAGTGTCGGATGCTCGACACGGTAACACCTGGACAACGAAAGCGTTGTGTGTGTGTGTGTGCCTTCGTGTGTTGAGATACGGGCCATATTGTGTAATACTAACGTTTACCTTGTTAGCGGTAGCGGTCAGCGCACTTTCCTTCTACTCAAGAGTGTGGGTTCGAATCCTGGTGTGTTTAAGACTTCACTAATTATATTTCCGTATAACTTTTAAAACTTGGTTTCTATCATTTGGAAAGCAAAAGTTATTTACGTTTAAAGTTCCACAGCCACTTTGTGTATATATATATATATACACACACAGTATGTATTATGTGTGTGTGTATATATATATATATGTGTATATATACTATCATTTTATGTTGAAAGGAGGGGCCAAGAGCGGTCGCCCGCAAAAATGCCCACACTTTATAAGAATAAATATAGAGAGCCAAAATCAGGTCTCCGAGGCTGGCAATGCCATATATATATATATATATTATATATACACACAAATTTGAAAAGATTGTGTAGGGTGTAAAATGCATGTACAGTATGTGTCGTGAAGGAGAGAGAGAGAGAGAGAGAGATTGCTCATAGGGTAAATGAGACACGGAAAAAGATCAGCTAAAGAGGACAGTGACAGGAGAAACGGGAGTTCCAGCACTCCCTATCTCCTGCCTAACGTCCCCCTGGGAGTACTTCCCTAGTCGATAGCTGTTTACACTCTCCTCCTGATATATATATAATTTAGGGTGGCCCTTAGTTGTATGTGATTTTCTGAAATGAAATATTTTTCATCTCCCAACCTCCAAAGTTGTTCTAATCCATGTAAAAATGCTCTGTGTAAATTTTCAGCTCAATTAGACAATATTAAGATGGCCCCCAAAGGTCCTAAAGTTTCAGATTTTAACAATATTGATATTTTTTCATATAAAACCGTTTTTATCTTCTTTACAGTGTTTTATTCGAAAGAAATATAGAATATGATCGAAAGAGAATTCAATTTACAATAAATTTAGTTATAACCATTATTTACTTAAAACCAAAATTGGACGAGATATTCACGGAAATTGAAAAGTATCATAAGTGCGTAAAAAACCGCTTCTGGAAGGTTCTAGAAAGTTCTGCGCCTGCGGCCTATATAAGCGGCGTAATTATTTGTTGTAAATAAAATTCACTTTCGATTATGCTTTGTGATTATTTTCCCAAACAAATTTTGCAAATGAATTATAAAGGTTTTATATTAGAAATACCAATTATCGGTGAATTTTGAAACTTTAGGGTCTTTGGGGGCCATCTTAATATAGCCCATGAGCTGAAAGTTTGCACAGAGCACTTTTTTATATATTGGAAGAAGATTAGGGGTTGGGAGCAAGTATTTCAAAAGTTAAAAAATAGGGGCAACCCTAATATATATATATATATATATATATATATATATATATATATATAATTTATGTTATAATGTTATGTTATAATGTTTCAGACCAACAAAGACCCTAGGATCCACTCATGGCTGGTCTACCTAACTGTGTTCGTAATCATGTATTGTGTATGTCCTCCGTGGTGGCGGAGGGGACCTACAATTTTACGTGGGTTCCGAACCACAAGAACATAAGAAACTTATTTAAAAAACTGCCGGTAAATTGGCAACGACCAATTTTTACGAAACTAAATAATTATCAATTTAAAAATAATTAATTATCGGTTTAAAACTAAAGATAGAATCTCTCGGTCCAGAGGAGCAAGTCATAATAGACTACTATCCACAATATGTTACATTCTATATCTATTTATAACGGACATGCAAATATATCAGATCCAAAGAATCCAGTCAATTTCATTACGGTATCCATCAAGTCACGGTCCATATCGATTGCGGACCAAGTCAAAATTTACAACCATATACATTATCAATTTAAAAATAATTAATTATCGATTTAAAACTAAAGATAGAATGTCTCGATCCAGAGGATCAAGTCATAATAGACTACTATCCACAAATATGTTACACTCTATATCTATTATATAACGGACATGCAAATATATCAGATCCAAAGAATCCAGTCAATTTCATTACGGTATCCATCAAGTCACGGTTCATATCGATTGCGGACCAAGTCAAATTTAAAACCATATACATTACAATATATACACATACGAGGAAAAGTGTAGGTGTGGCTGTAAAGACTGTACAGTAATATATATATATATATATATATATATATATATATATAAATTATATAAATATATATAAATTATATAAATATATATAAATTATATAAATATATATAAATTATATAAATATATATAAATTATATAAATATATATAAATTATATAAATATATATATAAATTATATAAATTATATAAATATATATATAAATATATATATAATATATATATAAATATATATAAATATATATAAATATATAAAATTATTATAAAAAATCTTGGCTTTGCTTCCGCTCGAATTGGTAATTCTGACGTAGGTCAAATTTGTTGCTCCACTTCAGACCTACAGCTTAACGTGGAACCCGAACGCATCATACAGAATCACGGATATATTCATGTGTGATATTCAAATTCTACGATATATTGTTCAAAGGACAATGCAAAGAGAGAGTACAAGGTTATTAAGAGAAAGTACGAGGTCATTAAGAGAGTACAAGGTTATTGAGAGATTTTTAAAAAATAATAATCATATTATCCCAGTTTCCTTGAATGGTTTACTTGGTTGTTTGATAAGATTTCCATAATTAACACAGGAACTTCTTCATACAATATTTATGAATGTGGGAGCAGATATTCACCTTGTGGGGGTCATTAGGCTTAACAAGTTTTAGGAATTTAAACCTAAGGATTGTGTCTTCTCGGTTGGTTTTAACATCTGATATGACTGAAAAATTTTTATGCAAATAATTTTAATGGATGAACAGCATAATGGCTTGTATTTACCCAAATTATGTTATATTGGATGTGAGGTTGTGCCAGGGTGTAATAAAGATTGAACAGTAGGCCTATATAGTTTAGAATGTAATGTTTTAATTAACGAAAAATAACAATAAACTTTGATAGATTACACTGGTCAACAACAATTTTGTCACAAGGGTTTTGATAGGTGTTCTAAGTGTACTTTTTCATGCTGAATCTAAATATGAAATCAGATTTTTTCTATCAGGCTTAGTTTACTTGTGACGCTATGCTCATTTTTTCCTCATTTAGCATGATCACCGGATAAAAAAATAATAACATATTATATATAATTAAGTATATAACAATATTATAATATAAAACATTATAAAAATAATAAATATAATAATATATTATATTAATTAATATAACTATAATAAAATATATTAATATATATGTTAAACACAGACCGTGCATGGCACAAGGAACTCTTCTGGGAAAATTAAATCCACTATAGTCCGAATAAGTAATGATAAATGACAAATACCATAGTTTTTTTCCTTTTTCATGATTTTAGCCCGACGTGGGCAACGGGTCTCTCGCAAAGAGATCCATAAATATAGCTTCCCTCACCAGCTATCTGCAAAGCAGACAGGATCCAGCTTTGGGACGTGGATCTAGGGTTTAAAGCAAACCTAGATCCCTACACTCAGAACCTCTATATAAGTAAAAGACTCGTTGCATTCACGTCGTGTTGAATAAATCAAAGAAAAAGGGGGTAACTATTGTATTTTTAGCCAAAAAAAAACCAAAACTTAAACCTCAACCGGGTATACTAAACGGACGTGTTTCGTGCCTTGAAAAGTGGACGCTCAATGTCCCGGTTGAGGTTTAAGTTTTGGTTTTTTTGGCTAAAAATACAATAGTTACCCCCTTTTTCTTTGATTTATTCAACACGACGTGAATGCAACGAGTCTTTTACTTATATAGAGGTTCTGAGTGTAGGGATCTAGGTTTGCTTTAAACCCTAGATCCACGTCCCAAAGCTGGATCCTGTCTGCTTTGCAGATAGCTGGTGAGGGAAGCTATATTTATGGGATCTCTTTGCGAGAGACCCGTTGCCCACGTCGGGCTAAAATCATGAAAAAGGAAAAAAACTATGGTATTTGTCATTTATCATTACTTATTCGGACTATAGTGGATTTAATTTTCCCAGAAGAGTTCCTTGTGCCATGCACGGTCTGTGTTTAACATATATTGTTCTCAAGGAACCATTTGAGTTTGTGTATACTAAACGGACGTGTTTCGTGCCTTGAAAAGTGGACGCTCAATGTCCCGGTTGAGGTTTAAGTTTTGGTTTTTTTTGGCTAAAAATACAATAGTTACCCCCTTTTTCTTTGATTTATTCAACACGACGTGAATGCAACGAGTCTTTTACTTATATAGAGGTTCTGAGTGTAGGGATCTAGTTTGCTTTAAACCCTAGATCCACGTCCCAAAGCTGGATCCTGTCTGCTTTGCAGATAGCTGGTGAGGGAAGCTATATTTATGGGATCTCTTTGCGAGAGACCCGTTGCCCACGTCGGGCTAAAATCATGAAAAAGGAAAAAAACTATGGTATTTGTCATTTATCATTACTTATTCGGACTATAGTGGATTTAATTTTCCCAGAAGAGTTCCTTGTGCCATGCACGGTCTGTGTTTAACATATATTGTTCTCAGGGAACCATTCTGAGTTTGTGTATATTAATATATATGTTGTATTAATTTTTCTGTAAAATTAGTACAATTTATTCCTTTGGGGAGAAAGTTCTGATAATGCTGGCAGGATAAATTTGGTCGGAGCAGCAGACTGTGCAGGTTGAAACATGTTTGTACCTGTTCAGACATGAGCCTAGTTTCTGTGTGGAGAGCAGCTCCAAGTCAGTCTGCTTGTAAATGTCACAGTGTTAACAGCTAGTGTCTGTTGCTTCTTGTTTTTTACACCAGTGTTGTATTCATATAGATGTTTTGTAATGCCGCGGAACTGTCTGAATCATCCTAATTCCTTTTGTTATGTATGTGGTGATCTAACTTTAAAATCCCAGAAACGTAACTTTACACCATTAGTAAAAAAATGCTATGAACTTTATTTCGGATGTAAAGTAGGGCGATCAGGAGAAGAGTTGGGCCCCTCACATTTGTTGTGTGACATGTGTAAGACTACTTACAGGATGGCTAAACGGTTCACGTCACATGCCATTTGCTATTCCAATGATTTGGAGGGAACCCAAAGATCACACAACAGACTGCTATTTCTGCTGGTAAATACAAAGGGGATCACTTCAAACAAAGAGCCTTATGAAATACCCTAATCTACCGTCTGCAATGGACCAGTTCCCACGTAATCAACTTCCAGTACCAAATCCTCCTGAACATGTAAGTTTAAGTGATGAGGAATCAAACGTAGCTGTAGCATATCACGAGGAAAAAGATGAAGACATTTCTGATCCAACATTCCAGGCTACCTGTTCCTCCAATGAACCACATTTACTGTCACAAGGAGATCTAAATGACCTAGTTCGTGATTTGAAATTATCTAAGAAGCAGGCTGAACTTTTAGGTTCAAGATTAAAGGGTTGGAATCTACTGCAACGTGACACTAAAGTTTGTTTTTTCCGCAGCCGCCATGATGAATTCAAAGAATGGTTCTCCCATGAAGATGGACTTGTGTTTTGTAAAGATGTTAATTCAGTCATGGGGGCTCTTGGTCATGAACATAACGTGGATGAGTGGCGATTGTTCATTGACTCCTCAAAAGTCAGCTTGAAAGCAGTCCTTCTTCACAACGGAAATAAATTTCCTTCTGTACCTATTGCACATGCTGCAAACATGAAAGAGTCATACGACAACATGAAGTTGCTTTTAGAAAAGTTTCAGTATCAGAAATATAAGTGGAATATCTGTGGTGGAGATCTGAAGGTCATTGCACTTTTGCTAGGGTTGCAGCTAGGTTACACCAAGTACTGTTGTTTTTTATGTGAGTGGGACAGTAGGGACAAGCAAAACCACTACGTTAAGAAGGATTGGCCAAAACGCACCTCACTTGTTCCAGGCATTTTTCTTGCCTGGTCACTTGTTGACCCTGAGAAAGTGTACCTTCCTCCTTTGCATATCAAGCTTGGACTTATGAAAAACTTTGTTAAAGCGATGGATAAAGCGCAAACAGGATTCACATACTTGAGAAATAAGTTTCCCCGGATCAGTGATGCCAAGATTAAAGAAGGCATTTTTGTAGGCCCTCAGATCAGAGAATTGTTGAGAGATGAGAGATTTGAAGGAGAGTTGAACGAAGTTGAGAAAGCTGCGTGGCAGAGTTTCAAAAGTGTCTGCACAAATTTTTTGGGAAATCACAAGGCCGAAAACTATCCTGAAATAGTAGGAGATCTTCTTAAGTCTTACCAAGCAATGGGGTGCAATATGTCATTAAAGGTTCATTTCTTGGACTCTCACTTGGACTTTTTTCCGGAAAACCTGGGTGCGGTAAGCGACGAACATGGTGAGCGTTTTCATCAGGATATTTCTGCCATGGAAAACCGTTACCAAGGCAAATGGAGCCCCAGTATGCTGGCTGACTATTGCTGGACTCTTAAGAGAGACATGCCTGAGGCAAAGCACAGCAGAAAATCAAAACAAGCTACTTTTTAAACTACAGGTATGTCTTTTCGATCATATTTTAATAAGTATGTAACTATATGGGTTTTTAAAAATTAAATTGCATGTCACACAAAAACCAGACCTGATAGAGAAATTTTACAAACTTATTTGGATTCAGCACAGAAAATACTAAGAATAAAGTATTTTCATTCTTGGGACACGAAAAAACATTTTTTTTTTTTGTTGCCCAGTGTTATCTAACGGTCCTTCGATATGTCCCCTCAAAGTTAGTTTTTCATCTAATACTTTCAACTATAATACTCTTTTGAAATATAGATAATAGTTATAAAATCAAAATTTGATTATATAATCATTATCTATAACTGTATTCATTATCTATAGTTACAGGGTGATTACAAATGATCTTCCCGATTTTAAACATTTATTATGAAAAAATTAACAAAGCTACAAAGAAAAGCAAGATATACAAATAAAGAATATTTCAGGGAATTTTTATTTATAATATTGAACACTTCCGAGAGAGCCCTAAAGTTAATGTGTTTTGTCCTCTTACCGCTGAGAAAGTTTACGGTTCATTCTTTGCTGAACAAACAATTGACGGTATCATTTACCGCGATATTGTCCAGCTGTGGCTGATGTCCCAGCTGCTAGAGGACAAAGCTGATGTGTGGTTTCAGCAGGATGGTGTGCCATCCCATTTCCACGGTGAGGTTACAACATTCCTGAATGAGCAATTGCCTGATCGTTGGATCGGGCGTGGGGGTGCCCATTCCTTGCCAGCTCGTTCGCCCGATCTAACCCCCCGACTTCTTTCTATTGGCTATGCCAAAAATGAAGTTTTTGTTCCACCAATGGCAACAACTTTGGAACATTTGAAGGAAAGAATACGTGAGGCTGTTAGAAAAGTTCAGTATGATATGGTACAGAATGTATGGAGGGAAACAGAATACCGCTTTGATGTCTGCAGAGCCACGAAAGGAGCTCGTATTGAACTTCAATAGCTCGTAAATAAAACTTTTTGAGTTCTTCTTTATTTTTATACCTTGCTTTTCGCTGTAACTTTGTTAGTTTTTTCATAATAAATGTTTAAAATCGGGAAGATCATTTGTAATCACCCTGTATATTAAATTAATATTTAATTTTTTATTTATAATCACGTATGACTTTTTTGATACATTTATCGATAATTTATTTGCATTCAGACAATCCTAAATATGAATGTGATGTAGGTTAGGGATGAGCTCCAGAAATGATCTTGCGTCACTTGTGTAATGCATTAGTTATTATCCAATGTCAGAAATGTCGTGTCATCCGCATACTGAATACTGGTTGCTTTTTGCCAATTACAAAATTCATCGATATAACATAGGAATAGGAAGGGTTGTATACATGCAATATCGAACCCTGTGGCACTCCGTGAGTGATTAATCGAAAGTCTGATTCATGTTTGCCTAGTCTGACGTACTGCCTCCTGTTATTTAAAAAGGTATTGACTCAGCCTAGTGTGTGTGTGTGTGTGTGTAAGCAATGGACATAAGTGAGGTCAAATGTATGATAATTCACAGGTGTAGTGAAAAATCAAAGAATGTGTAGAAAAATTTAAAAAATCTTTATTGTCGGAAAACAATATTAGCCCAGGTTAGGTTACGTTGGTTAAAGTTTGGTTTGCTTATGTTAGGTTATGTTAATCTAGCTAGATTAGCGAGTACCTTACTATTTAATAACTTAACAGAAACGCTTTTCAAACCCTCAACTACGATCGAAACATTTGTCACGCCCTTCTCGGTTCGGTGGCACTAAGGTTAGATTAGGTTAAATTAGGCTCAGTTAACTAGTTTTTTTAGGTGCGGAGATGCGCACGTGTGTGTGTGTGTGTGTGTGTGTGTGTGTGTGTGTGTGTGTGTTAAAAATAACTCGATATCGTAAAGACATTATGAATTTCGTATAAAAAAAAATTCTAAAAATATTGTATTTAAATACTAGGTGGAGTGACAAGCTTGACCTTCGTCAGAATGAACAATTCGGGCTGGAGCAAAACCAGTACAACGTCGTTAGCAGTTTTTTTTTTGTGAGAGATTAAAATTAATTAAATTTTAAACTGTTTTCCAAAGTAAATTTAATTTCAGGAATTTAAAGAATTTATTTTTAAACGAATCTAAAATTAATTAAAAAAATAATTTGATACAAGCAGAGCCTTCGGCTCCCTACCCTATGGGCGGGGCTTGTGCTTCGCAAACTCGCCTACGGCGAGGGCACGTTAGAGTTATCCCTTTGGGGGGAGGTTATTCTCCCTCTCCCCCCAAAACTCCCTCACCCCCTTTATGCAACTTGGGGGGTCTAACCCTCACCCCTTGTTGCATACCCCCTTTACCCCCACCCCCTCTCCCCCATACTATACTATTTGACTATACTATTGCAGTTAATGGTTATTCAATATGCTTACCGACCTCTAACGAGAAGAAAAGGCAGCCAATAGAATCCATTTAATAAAAAATATGAATAATTTCAATTATACGTTTCTAGGTTAACATTAACCTTCTCACTAGCCTTTTTCTATCAGAAGGGACCACAATGAAGAATGTTTTGAGCCTTTTCCATCTGGTAGATGTACAACAATAATTTTTCTTCCCTTTAGTTCCTTCCTTCCTTTTACTTTTGGTTTTAGTTACCGCCTGAAAGAGGAAGGTTGAGCCTTCTAAAAGCTTTGTGGTTTAGCGTTTTATTTTATTTTATTTATCCTTTTAATTTTGGGGATATATTAATTATATTTTAATTTATATTTTAATTTGGGGGATTTTCAATTTTTCATATATAAAAAAATTAATATTTTAATAATATTTCATGCAAATACAACGTCATATCAATATTTTTCGTAGAAGATAAAATTAATTCAATTTTAGACAATTTTCCGAAAGTAAATTTAATTTAAAAATTATTTTCAAATCGTAATAAAGTTTTTGATCCGAAATTAATTTAAAAAATGTATTTTTAAACGAATTTAAAATAAAAGTCGATGCGGTCCTAGTATTCGTATGAAAGTATGAAGAGTTAAACACCTTTTTACGTACAGCATCATTTCACACTTACACCCATTTCAGGGTACGAGCAGCTCGCAGCAGCTTTGCCAAGCAAATAGGCAGTCAAAGTAGAGACGAGACTTTCGTACGTGGTTCATTACCACTGAAAACAATGTTCTGTGTTAGTCTAGTCCAGGGGTTCTCAACCGGTGGGTAATTACCCCCAAAGGGGTAATTTTGGATAGGCGGGGGGGGGGGGGGGTAATGTATCTTTTACATATTTTATTTAAGAGTGATGTTTAAAGACAATTGCATGATTATAAACTAATTCTTTAACTTTTGGTTAATGTACGCGTCATTATGGGTAAAGGAGTGAGCGCCAATGCTTCAGGTGGGGTAATGGAAGTAAGTGGGTTGAGAACACCTGGTCTAGTCCAAGGAACATCATTACCCATATTCAATTGATTGCAATTTTCAGTTTGTTTGTATTGCAGACACCCACAGTTATTAGCAGTCCTGGTACATGATTCTTCAGGAGGGATACGCACTGTAAGATGGTGTTTCCTCCCTCAGGCAGCACAAATTTATCTGTATCAATCAGTCATTCTCGCATATATATATATATATATATATATATATATGATCAATCTAATACTAGAGACCCGATGTAAAACAGAGAAGCGACAACGAAGCGAAGTTTTTGATTGGCTAATGGATTATGGGACCAGCTGATCATTTCAAGGGCTCCTGGAATTTGAAACATGTATTGATTTTAATATGAATGAATGAAGAAAATAACCATGATCCGTAAAAAAATTATCCACATATGGTTACAACTTAGGTCTACAGAATTTCCTTAGAGACAGAGCAGAATATATTAAGATTGAAGTAATTATCTGATTGAAAAACGATCAGGTCTCCCAAAATTAATTGAAACATTGGTATTTTCAATTAAGTAATTATCGGTTAATTAAAAAATAAATTTGGAAAATTAATTATACAGCTTTGTTATGAACAATTACCTTATCACTTTCAATGTACGTTTTAAGACAATACATTTTTGTCTGTGAAATATATTACGTAGAGTTACCGAGAACTTTTTAATAGTTGGCCTTACAATAGTCGTAAAATCAAAGAAAACGAAATTCTTTCATACCGGATAGCAATATTTATGTGAACGTTAACGTGCATGCTATCTTCGCCCCTATGAAATAGTAATTTAGAGACAATTTTTGCACCGAATTTTTCAAACCTTTAACCCTTTTTGACATGTTTAATTAAGACCACTGTAGTGCCTTAATTATTGGTTTGTAAAACTTTTGATGTATATGAAAGTTATAACATAAGGTCTGAACTTATTGCACCAATTTATTGCGTGTTATACACATCCAGGCCTCCGAGGCCTTTTGCGTGTTATTCTACTTTCAACAAAAAGAAAAGTCCCGAAACAAGACATCAATTTGTACATTTGTTTTAGACTTTTAGTTGTAATGTATTATTTTTCATAAATCTAATTTAAAATAAATTTTCCTATGAGACCAGACTTATGGGACACCCTGTATATACGTGATACAAATTAACAATGGTACATTAAAAAGTAAACATACACGGTATTGGCGCTGTTCGAGAATTGTTAAATGTTAAATTTTAGTTAGCCTTTATATAAAAAGACTTCTTTTTTCTTTTTTGGGAGCTATTGAAGAATAGGGCCCCCAGCCTTTTTTAGTTAGCTTTATAAGGGTAACTAACAAATATATCATGACCTAACCTAACCAATCGTCAAGGGCGTACAGTTAACCTAGCGATTGGTTAGGTTAGGTGGTAATATTTTCGTTAGTTAGCCTTATAAGCCTAACTAAAGAAGGCTGGGGGTCCCTATTCTTCAATAGCTCCCTTTTTTGTTATGGCTGAGAAAGTTGATGTTCACATTTTACACATTGATTTCAGTGTTACTGAAAAGGGTACTTGTAGGTTATCTCCCCACCCCCCACGCTTGATTTGTCATCGTGGCAAATAGCACGCACGCAGAACAATCAAACGAGCAATTCGTTCTAGAATGTTTGATGCACATTGGTTGTTGATTTGTTATACAACTTACATTAACTTTGGATCACCTGAAGAGCAGGGTCCCCAGCCTTCTTTAGTTAGCCTTATAACGCTAACTAACAAAAATATCACCACCTAACCTAACCAATCATTAGGTCAACTGTACGCCCTTGATGATTGGTTAGGTCTTGATATTTTCGTTAGTTAGCCTTATAAAGCTAACTGAAAAAGGCTGGGGGCCATGATCTTCAGGTGATCCTTAACTTTATAATGGCGATCCTTCAGAATCCGGCCAGAAATTAGTTTAAAAAATAAATCGTATCAATAATTTAATTATTACATGAATCAAGCGTCGGGGGAAGATAACCTACAAATACCCTTAAAAGTTACGGTCGAACGTGGAATCATCATCAGCACATTTGTATCAACAATTTATCCATTACACGAATAAAGATAGGAATGGTTTAGAATTCAGGGGTTCTTAACCTCTGGGTTCGCGACCCAAACTTGGGTCATTAAATTGTCATTTATCATTTATTTACGTTATCTTTAATAATTTTACCATTATTATTTATTTTATTATCTATTACGAATTAACTGTTTGAAGGGATGGGTCGCCGAGCAGCCCCGAGACCAGAATTTGGGTCGCAGCCTAAAAAGGTTAAGAACCCCTGGTTTAGAAATAACATTTTTAACAACACTCAGTTGTGTTGGATAACAACATACATTTTTATGATAATAATATGGCCCAACCATGAAATTTACTATTCCCAAGTTCGCACCAGCTCCATGTTTGTGCCATGAGAAGTTCGCTCCAAAGATTGAATGTCTCTTATTCTTATCTTCAGTCAAAGTGCAACCAAAAGTAATCAACCTTAAAGGTTGATTTGGGGTCCATCATAATCGTTTCCATTTTTCTCATTCGCATTTGTTATGCAATTCATGATATTAATTGCAATCCTCTTATATTATCCATGCCTCCATCTGTAAATCCCATTGTAACATGTATGCACGTCTGGTTGCAACACGATTAAATCCCATATTTCTACTTCGAAACAGTATTTATTAGCCAACTGTATATATATATATATATTATTCCTTTGGCGTCGCTGATTAGAAGGCCCTTAGTCAGTACTTCTGTGATTTCCATAGAATGAGTACTGCTTCCGTGTCCGAGGCCCTTCCAGCGTGTGCTGAGTGCATCACGGAGGTGATTCTCTCGGACATGGACGAGTACATTCCATATTCTATTCCAACCACTAATGCAAAAAAACCTTGGTTTAACTTTACTTGTTCTAATACTGTCAGCAACAGAGAGGAGGCTTTCAGAAGGTACCGTCGCTATCCAACTCCTGACTTTCACTCAGCTTATATCAGCCGGAATCGTGCAAAATCTGTTCTTCGAGTCACCAAAAATTTATTCATCCGACAAAAATGTTAAAATCTATCAAATTCTAATTCTTCTCGCACTTTCTGGCATCCAGCTAAGAACCTCTTCAACAACTTTACTTCCTCTTTTTTCCCTCTTCTTTTCCATTCTGACGGCTCAGTTGCTCTCTCTTCTGACAAAGCTGAACTCTCCACTCACACTTTCGCCTCCAACTCAACCCTGGACGATTCCGGTGTTGTTCCTCCATCTCCTCCTCCCTGACTTTGTCTAGAATCTCTTCCAAAGATGTTCTTTCTGCCCTATCTGGGCTCAACTTTAGGAAGGCGTATGGTCCTGATGGTGTTCCTCCTGTTGTTCTTAAGAACTGTGCTGGAACTTTGCTTTCATTCAACCTGTCCTAAAGAAGGGTGACCGCTCTCAACCCTCCAACTATCGTCCAATTGCTTTGATTTCTTGCCTTTCCAAAGTTTTTGCATCTATCCTTAATAGGAAGATTATTAAACACCTCTCTTCTCACAGTCTTCTTTGAGATCGTCAGTATTGTTTAGGGAAGGGAGGCTCTACTGTCGATCTTCTTGCATATCTCTCTGACTCTTGGTCATCCCCCTTTCGGGATTTCGGCGAAACTTTTACTATTGCGCTACACGTATCAAAAACTTTTGATAAAGTCTGGCACAAGTCTTTAATTTCGAAACTACCCTCTTTCAGTTTCTGTCCTTCTATCTGTACCTTCATCTTTAATTTCCTTTCTGGCAGATTTAGATGGCCACTGTTCTCCTAAAGCTATCAACAGTGGTGTTCCTCAGAGTTCTGTCCTGTCACCCACCCTTTTTCTTTTATTTATCAATGATCTATTAAGTCGCACTTCCTGTCTTATCCACTCCTATGCCGATGATTCCACTCTTCACTTCTCCACCCGCTTTCCATAGCGTCCCTCTCAACAATCACTCCATGATTCGCGTAATACGACTATGGTACATCTGACCTCTGATCTTTCTGCCATCTCTGATTGGGGCAGAGAAAACTTAATGCGTTTCAATGTCTCAAAAACTCAGTTTCCTCCATCTGTCTACTCGTCACAATCTTCCACACGACTATCCTCTTACCCTCAACAACACACAACTCAATCCTTCCTCTTCTCTTAACATTCTTGGCGTTTCCTTTTCTCGTGATCTTTCCTGGAAAGATCACATATACTCTCTTTCTAAAACAGCTTATAAGAGGTTAGGTGTGCTGTACCGCACAGGGAGGGGAGCCGCTTTTGTGGACATTCGCTCTTAGCCCCTCCTCCTTGCATAAAAAATATATACTGTAGATCTTAAGAATATACCCTTCTTTACTAAGTTCCAGTTACATTCAGTGTCCTGTACTCTATTTGTGTACTTTCATTACTATGATTACTGTGTCACTCTGGTGTGTACTTTTCTTATACACTCCTATAATGACTTTTACACTCAACTGGGTAAAATGATTAAACTTCTGACCTCTGTCCCTTTACTACTTGAGGTCATTATACGCATATGGTGTCTGCCTAATTTATAATGTTGTCGTTTGTTGACGTTCAAGTTGTTTCATTCCTGAAAATATATTTGTTCCTCCTTGAATTGATTACTGTTGAATATTTTGTTGAATATTTTGTTGAACATCTTGTTGAACATCTTGTTGAATCTCTATCTTGTATTAGTTTGAACTGTAACTTAAAATTATTCTTGAAATAATCTTTATTATTGTTGAATTTGTTGTTGGACTATTTTCACTGGTCAAACACTTCATTACCCCCTATTAATCTCAACAATATGAACCAGTTCCTTCCATACATTTATCTATTATCTACCTATATCTACTTATGTCTGTCTGTTCACTGACGCACATATCTTACGTATATGATTTCATTCTTTTCTTATTTTTTAATCATTTCTAGTAATTTTGTAATTATATGTAATCATTGCCCTTGGCCCCTCCTTCTGGCATAGAAAAACAATGCCGAAGTACTGGAATTTACCGATACGTTTCCTTCTAAACGTTAGTGTAAGCTTCCAGGTTCTCTAACTTAGGAAATTCTGCCCTTATCGTTCCTAAAACACCTCTCTCGCTCTGCTTGCAGTTCATAACATTATTATACAGGGTGTCTCAAAAGTTCATGTGTGCACACACACACACACACACACACACACACACATATATATATATATGCACAGGAACTTTTGAGACACCCTATATTATGTTATCTATGTTCTATATTCCTAAGTCGTCCTTCCTTCTACGTCACTGGTTAATTACACTGGTCAACAAAGTTTTTGCTTCAGACTCAAAAGTAACTGTATTCTACTAATCTGAGGGGGCTGAGTTCGAATATAAACTTCTCTTTTATTTGCATATCGGGTCGGGGGTTTTCTGTACAGAAGGTGGATTTGTTTGGTTGACCGTATTTCCTGTAGATTTTTCATTAATGATTACTTTTCAAATGTTTGTGTTTAACTGTTTTCATTTACTTTTCTCTCTCTTCAGATTTGATGACAGTGTGTGCTTCTAGAGGTTGCGGCAATAAACCCGATTCATTTTGCTACATTTGTGGTGTATTCACTTCATCTTCACAATGCAGGAACATTACACCACTCATTAAAACAGCCTATTATCATTACTTTGGTTGTCAACTTGGAGACCAAGAGAAAAACTGGGCACCACACGTTTGCTGCACTTTCTTTTCAAACCAGCTAAGAGATTGGCTGAATGGTAAACGAGAGTGTGCCATTTGCAGTGTCAATGATTTGGCGTGAGCCAAAAAATCATGTGAATGATTGCTACTTCTGCCAAACCAAAATAACTGGGTTTACTTCCAAAACCAGGCATAAGAGTGTTTATCCTGTGGTTGACTCAGCTATCAAACCAGTACTTCACAGTGATGAACTGCCAATTCCAGCACCACCAGGAGACAAAAAAGTACTTAATTTCGCTTCTGATGAAGAATCTTCCGAACGCATGCTGGTGATGCGGAGTTTTGTCTTCTTGGTAATGCAAATGAACCCTATTTCGTCTCTCAAGATGACTTGAATGGCTTAGTAAGGGATTTGTATCTCTCTAAATCGCAGTATGAAGACTGAAACAATAGAATTTGGTTGATGGAGATGTTCGGATAACATCCTTTCGAAAAAGAAGTTCCGACGTCTCATGCTATTTCAAAACTGTAAATCACTTATGCTTCTGCTCTGATATAGAAGGTTTATTTTCATTCTTTGATATACAACATGATCCCAGACAGTATCGTCTTTTTAGTGATTCATCTAAGCGCAGTTTAAAAGCGGTTCTTTTGCACAATGGTAACAACTACCCAAGTGTACCAATTGGACATTCTGTTCACCAGAAAGAGTCGTATGAAAACATGGTGATTCTTCTTAATGCTGTTGGTTATGAAAACTACCAGTAGAATATATGTGGTGATTTGAAAGTGATTGGACTCCTTCTTGGTATTCAAAGTGGGTACACGAAATATTGCTGCTTTCTTTGTTCGTGGGACAGCGGAGCTACGCAACAATATTACATCAAGACTGAGTGGACTCCTCGTGAAACTTTTGTTCTTGGACAGCACAGTGTGAAGTATCAACCATTGGTTGATCCAAACAAGATCTATCTACCACCACTTTACATAAAGCTCGGTCTCATGAAAAATTTTGTGAAGGCCCTGAACAAAGACTGTCGTGGATTTCAGTATTTGTGTGACAAATTTCCCAGTATTACTGATGATAAATTGAAAGAAGGAATTTTCATTGGGCCTCAGATAAGAACTTTTCTAAATGATCATGAATTTCCGAAACACCTTTGAATAAAATGAATTATGCGCTTGGAATTCCTTCAAGAGTGTGTACCAGAATTTTCTTGGCAGTCATAAGTCTGGTAACTATAAAATACTCATCCAAGAACTTCTAGATGCTTATAAAGACCTAGGAGCTCGTATGTCTCTAAAGATTCACTTTTTGCACAGTCATCTTGGGTTTTTCCCTGAAAACCTTGGTGATGTGTGTGATGAGCACGGAGAAAGATTTCACCAGGATATATCAAAGATGGAAGAAAACTTTAAGGGACGATGGGATCCTCACATGATGGCTGACTTTTGCTGGATGCTGAGAAGAGATAAACCAGGTGCTGAATTCAAACGAAAATCCAAAAAAACTCATTTCTGAACATCCAGTGTATAATCATTGTGAAATATTAGTGGTGCACCGATTAATCGGTATCGGCACCTGGCATGCCGATATTAGGAAAATACCTTGCATGGCCGATTAATCGGTAAAATGCCGATTAATCGGTGCACCACTATGAAATATACATGTAATGAAATTTACACATTGTAATTTGCTTCATTTTAAAGTAAATAGTAACTGAAATGCTTTGAAAATTGGCAAGAATCTTTTACGTGATGAGACAAATTTTGGACTATATGTGCTGCTGCTGTTGTTGTTGACGTTATAAGAGGTGAAATTAGAGTAGTAGGAGTGATAACAGAAAGTGGGGAAATGGGAAATATAGATGAAGAGTAAAATTTCCTCTGTAGGGGGAAATCAGAATTCCAAAAATTGCGTAACCTGATACAGCAAAAACATTGCCATATTCGTAATCAGCACCCAAAAAATGTGGTCAAAAAAGGTACTGAAGTAGGGGCCTACTTGAAGCAGAAAAATATTTTGTTTTGTCAACCATTGTTAATAGATCATTATCTGATGATAATATCAGACATAATTTAACTCTTATATAATAATTGCAATTACAGTTGATAAATGTATGAAATTGTTCGATCTTATAGACTATATCTAAATTTCTTTTATGCTGAAGGAGGGGCCAAGGGCGAGTGCAAGATACATTGTTAAATAATTGATAAATACTGTAATCATATATATATATTAACTGGTTGTATTCTTAATAGTGTAATGTGTTAATACTAATGAGTACATAATGTACTAAATACTTGAATATACATAATGTACTTAAATGTAATGTACTTAAATGTAATGTACTTCATATCAGTACAGCCCTGATATTATGTCACCACCTAAAAATAGATAAATAATCAGCAAATTTTAATTTTTAGTTAATTTTTCTATTTTTTATTTTTTAAGATCAAATACTTTGCAGATTTTTCATTAAGGAGAAAGTTAATCTTCAACTGCACTCCCCCCCCCCCGGCATGAAATCGTAGTCGTATTTATTTCTAGAAAACTAAACAAAAATTATTCCTGCCATAGCCTTTGGCGGTCGAGGTTTGCTCTCCTTTTCTTGTCAATTTCTGGTCAGACATTAGCGGCGGTGCCTCTAAAGGCTCTTAATTTTATTCCCATTTGCCCAAGGCAATTCCCATTTTATTCATCTTTATTTTCTGAGCCGCCTTCTGTGCCTCCTTCTGCGCCTTTTCTGAAGAAAGTTTGAAGAGGTGAAACAAAACTAAAAATCACGTGACTTTTGCATATTTTTTAAAGTTTATTTATTTTATTTCGTTTATTGAATTGTGTCAAATAATTGGCTCCAATATTTCCGATATATTACGGCTGAGGCCTTTCTTCAACTTTCAGGATTACCCCCGTCGTCAGATCGTCCAAAGTGCTCAATTATCGAAAATTTACAGTGCAGGAAGTGGCCTGCAAGACACCACACACACACACACACACACACACACACACACACACACACTACATACCCATATATATATATATATATATATTATATATATATATATATATATATATATATATATATGGGTATGTATATATATATAATTATATAATAATATATATATTATATTATGGAGAAAATCAATGACAAGGAGAGATGTAAATGCCATGAAAAGTCTTCTTAATGCGCACGTTGCGCATTAAGAAGACTTTTCATGGCATTTACATTTCTCCTTGTCATTGGATTTTCTCCTAAATATTAAATTGAGCTCTGTAGAAGCACCCGCATGATTATATATATATATATATATATATATTTATAGTGGACCTAGTTTTAGCCGTTTAAGGTGATATGATTTAATTGTATGCAACGATTGATTAAGGCAATGACTGACTGATTACTTATTAATGAACGGCTATTTGAGTAGATCCCACCATACTATTGGAAGTGACCGAAAAGGCAGCGAGGTCACCAGCTTGATTTACGCTCAAGCAAATTAATGTTAAGGTTATAAAAGACACCTTATGGGTTTTGTAGTTTATTATGAAAATAAATCCGTTATTTTATTCACTGTGATATAACAAAGAATTGACAGTAATTAATTGGTAGTTTTACGTTGTGCTTATGACATGGAACTTAGCTAATAGGATGAAATGTTAATAGTTTAATTTACACGCAAAGTACTGTACTCATCGATGGTATGTAAATGGCATGCTACATGGAACATTGAATAGGCCTAATAATAATGGAAATAACGTATAAAAATGACACTTGAATTGGATGACAGGCCTACCGCGTTCTTTCACGAGAGTCAGTTGGACGCGTGATTACACACTTGGAGTATAGCCTACCGTTCGGCGTAGGCTAATGTAGGCTTCACAAGAGTACTTAGGATAGGGGTACTTATCTTATGGTGACGTAAACCTTGTTGAAGGCGGGTTGAAACGAACCTATTACGCAGATTGGAGTTGTCGTTGTCCGTTAAGCCTCTTGAGATGATGGATGTAGGCTTCGTGAGGCCTGAGGTGATGTTACTTCTCGAGGTGCAGGCTGGCCTTATGAGGTGCAGGTTCGGCCTGGGATGCTGAATATATCTCGAGGAATGTAGAGAAACTTGAAGGCCGACCCGGCAAACCGCAGGCCCGAAGTGATTCCGGTTGGCCTCGAAAGATTGCTTCTGCAGGTGGTCTGTAGATCTTACGTGAAGACAAATTGTAGGCCCTGAAGAAAGTAGCGGGCCTAGCCTCCGGCCGAAGCCGTAGGCGGTTGAAGAGGTGGTATCGTACCGAGTAGTCGAACGAAATGGAAGCACCAACGAAGTGAGTGAGAGTGAGCGTGGATGCTTTCTTTTATACGCAATTCCTGTGACGTAGAACTTCACGCCAATTATATTAAGACGCCTTGTAAGCGCGTCTTTGGGTTGATAAAAACTTACTTTCGCGCCTTGGGAAGGAAACAGACTTTCCATTGTTTGTTAGCCCACGTGTGTTCCAAACTGTTTTATGGTAGCGTGGAAGAAAGTATGTCTGTCGATTTGTTGGTCTATTTCTTGTCGATCCGCTACAAGTAGTTCCCTCTCAGAGACGAAGGAAACGATACTGAGAAGAAATACCATTCTGTTGGGAGACCTGATGAGGTCACTCGAGATTTGACGCTTGGCCTGGTATGTCGTGGTATTCCTGACGCAGGAAGGAATGAAGGGTCGTTTCGGAGCGGGGAGATGCTCGGAAGAGGAGGCGCTGTGTATGGGGTGGGGGTTTCCGCAGGGGGGTGGGGTTGGGGTACGGCAGGAATGGGGGACAGTGAGGAGCGAACGGAGGAAAACGAGAGGGGCAGGGGGACTGTGTTGGAGGTCGAATGCTGTGCCCGTAATCGTCGCGTGGTTGTTCTCGTTGAGGTCGCTCCTGCCGCAGGGAAAAAGAAACGTCGTTCGAGTCCACGAGCAGCAGGAAGTAATCCACGGAGTGATGCAAAGAGACAGTTGATGAAGGCAGGGATCGCCACCCTGTGCCTGAAGTGTTTGTTTTGCGTGGATGCATGTGTGCGCTCTGCTCGTTGATTGAAGAATGCTTTCTTTTTAGGCCTTCCCGTAGGGAATGGGGAAGGGACAACCCGTCGTGCTTGCGAAAAAAAAATTCGCTGATGCAATAAGGCGCGTCACCAGATTTGTCGCCAAATGATTTACCGTACAACGGCCGAGACGGGACCGTTGAATATTTTTGGACGAGGTGGTGACGAAGAATGCGCCGTTTGAAACGAATTCGGACTGACTGCAGCGCTGGGGGGGTGGGGGGTGAGTGTTGTCCTGAGGTGCTCGGTGAGTTTCGTGAGTCCCTCCACGATCCGTATGACGGCGGAGCAGGACCCAATGCCAGTGGTGGCTTCTCCAAGGGTCGCCGCGCCCCTACCGTCAGGAGGCAGTGAGACTCGACTCAGGGGGACACACTCGGAATTTGAAAGTTGCGGTGATTGTGCCCGGCCCATGACCGCGAGGCAGTAAGACATTAGTTAATAAAGTACCACGCGAAACGCATATCACTGTTTGCAAGTAGCCTAGTTAATTTCACTGAATTTATGAATACTGTACGTACATAGAAATTATTTGATATGGCTGCAGAAAATCACATTGAATTTATGAATACCGTATTTACATAGAAATTATTTAATGTGGCTGCAAAAAATGAAATGGTCATAATAGCTAAGCACAAGGATCGCTGTGAATAAATAACGTAAAATAAGTTCGAGTCACTCCGGGGTTACACCAATTTATAGTTTATAGTTCCATTGTTTGTTAGCCCACGTGTGTTCCAAACTGTTTTATGGTAGCGTGGAAAGAAAGTGTGTCTGTCGATTTGTTGGTCTATTTCTTGTCGATCCGCTACATATATATATATATATATATATATATATATATATATATATATATATATACACACACACACAGAGTGAGTCAAAAGTCTGGAAACATAGGAACTATGCTTTCAATGCAAATATACATATATATTTGCATTTTTGAAAAGCATAGTTCCTATGTTTCCAGACTTTTGGCTCACCCTGTGTATGTATTATGTATATACATATATATATAAATGAACAATGAATAATCCTTTCATTCATATAATTCTGATGTTCATTCATATACTTCGTATATTTATATAAGCCTTCTATTCTTATTCAAATATTCATTTTGACATATCAAGTCCAAAATCGTATGACGCAAATTTGGATAAAATTTTGATTGCTTTCTATTTTATAATTGGTGAATTATTTCCTCGTAAACTACTTAATCATTTTGTATAAACCCGAAATCGCACAACGCTGACACAAGTTTGGATACATTTTTTATTTGCTTTCTAATTTATAATTGGTTAACTATTTCTCTTTAAACAACTTAATCATTTCGTAGACTTAGCTTAATAATGTAATCTTGTTCATTTTTTTGTATACATTCTCTCTTCGTTGTAAAAGATGAAGTCATGTCCTGCTTAACGTTTAATTGTTAATCTTAAGCCTTTAATTTTCGCCATGTGCCTGTTTGTTTGTAATTCGTGATGGGAAGGCATATTTCAATTCCATTTTTAGTTAACTCGGCAGATCATGATAACATCAGATCTGTCAATATACGGTTTAAATAAAATATGGCTTGCTCTTGCTTAGCAGTTTACACATTGTTTCAGCAAAAATATTTGTTTTGTCTTAAATGTTTTGTAAAGTAAATCAGCCTATTTAAGAAAAAAATAAAAAATAAAAAATAAATAAATAACAGATCAGCATTAAGTAATAATGACGTCAGTAGGAAATTTAGTATAAAAGCCCATAAAATTTCTCCATTGTTCATTCTGTCTAGACTGATCTAACTTAGAGGCTGAGCATTACCTGTAACATTTTAGCAGTAAATTACCGTAAGAAAAAGTCTTTATCTTCTCCTACGAGCCTTATTCTCTTCAGAGAACTTAGTCTTAAATGAGAAATATAATTTCCCGATACGTTATAAGAAGAAATCGGACTACTGCGATTCCCTATACGGTATCAGCTACACCAGAGTAACAAATCCGTTGCTGCCACCTAACCAGAACCCCCGTCAACTTCGAACTGATCAAGGCCATAGATGGAGGGGTTAACATATATATATTATATATATAAATTTCACAATTAAATACGTGAAATAATTACATGCTGGACATCCCCAAGGAAAAATTAAAAACGATTCCAAAGTCTTTCGTATATTTAGCAATACATCTCATCAGGGAATGAATGGAGAAGGCAAGCAGCAGCGTATATATCATAATACGCATTACACCTTTTTTTTTAGCTTTGATTGAAGAATTTCCTAGAAAATTTCTAGAAAAGCAAATCAAAACCAAACCAAAGGTATTATAATAATGTAATTTGATCATAAAAACATCCTCAGCCTCTTTACCATGTAAATTTCAAGCACCTTCTCTAACTTCAATTAAAACAGTTGGTATTAACGTAAGTTAAACCTCGACTAATAAAAACAGTCCAGATAATGCAGCTGGCTGCTTCTACTCGACTGGATGTAAACAATGCGACTCAGTAGTCACATAGATCAGACAGGAAAACCGTAAAACGCGGGAGTAAACCAGCAGAAATGGGTTTGTGGAAGCGCAAATAATAATTGTAATGCATTATTTAAGCAAATGTATAGATGTAATTATAGTATTAATAATGATAATTGGAAAAGTTTAAAGATATTTGTTAAAAATAGTCATAATTTGAAAATATGAACATTCCAGAATGTTCATTTAAGTATATTGTGTAAATAATTTTAGAAACAGTTCACAACCTACAAAATGAACCACATTTGGTTAAAATACCTTTTGTTTTTAATCAATATTTGTTAATTTGTTTTGCTTATCTCTTCTATTTTGTTGCCTCTCTCTCTCTCTCTCTCTCTCTCTCTCTCTCTCTCTCTCTCTCTCTCTCTCTCTCTCTCTCTCTCTCTCTCTCTCTCTCTCTCTCTCTCTCTCTCTCTCTCTCTCTCACATACACACTTTGATTGTCGAATTTAGCCTTCATTTTTTGACATTCCATTCGTCATTTTTCTTTTGTAATTTTAAGTATATTCAAATGAGATGGAAAATGATATAGCCTTCATCTCATTTCCTTGAGATTCATTTCCTCATCTTGAGAAAAGAGTAGAGTTCTAAAATTGAGATAACCAGGTATTTCTCCTACTGAATTTACTATATATATATATATATATATATATATATGTGTGGTGTGTGGTGTGTGTGTTTCCTAGATATAAGTAAGGCATATGATAGGGTGAACCACAATATTTTATTTGCAAAACTAGAAGACAGGAAGGTTCCCATGTAAATATTAAATGTATTGAAATTTTGGTATTCCCACCAATCTTTCACTGTTAGGTGGGGCAATTACTATCCGAATGTTTTGGCTCCTCTTGCGGGGTGAGACAAGGCTCCTTGCTCTCCCCAATGCTGTTTAATGTGTATATTGACGGATTGATTGCTTCACTTAATGAGGTAACAGTGGGATGTTGTATAGATAAAACAAAGATAAATAACTTAGTTTATGCCGATGATATGGTGTTAATAAGTCCCTCTGTTAAAGGTCTGGAGCGGCTACTAAAAGTCTGCGAAGTGTATTCGCAGAAACATGATATTCTTTTTAACGTTACGAAAACTAAGGTTATGCAATTTCATCCTAAAAGCTGTAATCAGCCAGCTGATATAAGGTTTAAAATGAATGGTGAAGTAATTGAGGAAGTACAAGAGTTTAAGTATTTGGGTCAAACTATTACCAGCTCCTTGAGTGATGACTCGGATATAAGAAAACAGTCTCGAAGCCTTTGTGCTAAAGCGCATATGACCATAAGGAACTTTCGATTCTGTACAAGTGAAGCTGAAGACACACTCTTTCGTACTTTATGCAGTAATATATACGGACAGCAACTCTGGGTAAATTATGAAAAAGGTTCTGGCAGAACCCTAAATTTGATGTACAACAGGTCTTTTAGACTCTTACATAAATTACCCCCGAGATGCTCAGCTTCGCAAATGTTTGCTACCCGCAATGTCCCGAGCTTCCCGGAGGTAATAAGACGTGCTCAATACAGTCTAATGCAAATAATTAAAAAAATCAATCAACCCGATTATCCAAGCTATCCATGAGTCCTGCCGTTTATCCTCTAAGCTATGGAATTCTTGGTACGAAAACGTCTATCTGTAGCTCCACTTAACTTTGACATTGCTGTATTATTTCTAATCAACTGTATATATTTCTATCCTTAGTATGTGAACTGTCATTGTATTAATAATATTTGTCATATGGACTATAGTCTGCCAATAAACCTTTTCATTTTCATATATACCTCGTAGCAGTTCCGTGCGTTGGTCTCTCTTCACACGAAGGTCAAGCTGGTGGACTTGGTGAAGGAGCGAGTTGCTCTATTGTGCTCTCCACCACACCTAACCCTATATATATATATATATATATATATATATATATATATATATATATCAAAAGTCCGTTCTCATGGATATTTTGGTTTAATAATTCAGTTTCACAAATTAAAATTTTTATTCTTGGTCTTAACTTGAAAATAGCTGTTTTTGGTCAATTTTAACGCGCTGAATTCAAATCTGAAAATAAAAATGGTGTAGGCCTATCACCCACCATTTTTTAGAGATTCATAAAAAGCATTTTAACGCTACAGTTTAGGTTAAAACTTAAAAGTTAAATTTTTAAATATTAATTTAAAATTTTTATCTGATACACAAATATTTAAAAATAAAAATTAAAAATTAATATTAAAAAATTTCACTTTTAAGTTCTAACCTAAAGTGTAGCGTTAAAATGTGTCCTCGAAAAAGGACGCTGGGCGTTAATGGGTTAATTAACCTTTAAAAACTGCTTCCTTTTTGCCTCGCGTTTATGACTCGCATCGGGAGTCTCGCTGATTAAGAACCAGCAGTAGTCAGCCAGCATATTTGGGTTCCACTTTCCCGCATATCTTTTTGCCCATGTTAGAAATATCCTGATTGAATTTTTCACCGTGTTCGTCGCTGACCGCACCCAAGTTTTGTGGAAAAAAATCCAAATGTGAATGGAGAAAATGGATCTTCAATCCCGCAAAAACAGTGGGTGATGGAACAATATGAATACGATTTTTGAAATCAGCAGCACATGCGAAAACATAAAAATCAGATGAATTTATACCAAGGCAAAAATCAGTGTTTATCACTGATAATTTAATTAATAAACAAATTCCAAAGTTAATGAAGTCACCCTTTTCTTTCATTATTATTTTTATTAATTATTACAAAATTATTAGTCATCATTAATATTTTCATTATCCTTTTAAAAATCTCTCCTATCAATTTTCCCCCACCTTATTTTCCCCTCACCTTATTTTCCCCTCACCTTATTTTCCCCTCACCTTATTTTCCCCTCACCTTATTTTCCCCTCACCTTATTTTCCCCTCACCTTATTTTCCCCTCACCTTATTTTCCCTCCATTCAGACTTGTTTCATTATTCTTTGTAGGAGGCTTATTATACAAATATATGTCCTAGCCTGTAAGTTCCTTTCAGTATTAAACCTTTTATACAAATCTTGTAATTATATATATTATGTATTTATAATTATTTAATTATAATTATACAATTATATTTAATTACAATTATACAATTGCATCTAATTAGTAGATTTGGGCCCGTAAAGCCTCGTGCACGCTTGCTGAAGGCAATCGATACAACTGGAAACAGCGTCTGTATTTAATAATGAAATTATATTCACGTATGTAAACTGTATAACCTTGGTTTTGCTTCCGCCCGAATTATTCATTCTGACGAAGGTCAAGCTTGTTGCTTCACCTTAGACCTACTAGAGCTTAATGTGAAATCCGAACCACGACCCACCACGGGTGGTCAAAATTTACACATTCCTCGCCCGGACTCGATCTCACGCCCTCCCGATCAGCAGCGGCAGCAGCCCAGCGTCTTAACCACTAGGCTACCCAGGGTACCCATTTATCTACCAACCAATTTTCATTGTATGGAAAGATGAATAGCTGGGTTAGCCGCGCGCCGTCTGCCTTCACCGGAAATCGAATACGGGGCCGAGAGATTCGTATTTGTAAATAAATAAATAATATTGGCTTTAGAGGGTCAGGTAATGGAATATATATATATATATACTAGAGCTTAATGTGAAATCCGAACCACGACCCACCACGGGTGGTCAAAATTTACACATTCCTCGCCCGGACTCGATCTCACGCCCTCCCGATCAGCAGCGGCAGCAGCCCAGCGTCTTAACCACTAGGCTACCCAGGGTACCCATTTATCTACCAACCAATTTTCATTGTATGGAAAGATGAATAGCTGGGTTAGCCGCGCGCCGTCTGCCTTCACCGGAAATCGAATACGGGGCCGAGAGATTCGTATTTGTAAATAAATAAATAATATTGGCTTTAGAGGGTCAGGTAATGGAATATATATATATATATATATATATATATATATATATATATATACTGTATATATATTTTTTTTATTTATTCCATGAACGACACCCAAATACGTCATTGACAAGTAAGCAAATCAGGATGTCGTTGCAAATCAATTTCCATCTTTACTTCATCTGTATCATGACTATCTGAACATGAGAGCAGACTTTTGATACACCCTGTTTATATATATATATATATATATATATATATATATATATATATATATATGGTGTGTGTAGTTTAAATGAAGTGTAAATAAATGCGAGGTATTATTATGTGCCTTGGTGGTGTAGTGGTTAGCGTCGCTGCTTATGAATCCATTGGCCCCGAGGTCGAGACCCAGTGACGACAGGCGGCGCGGAGAAAAACCCAGCTATTCATCCTTCTGCACAATAAAAAAAATATTGGTGGTTAGATAAATGGGTACCGTACCTTGGGAAGCCTAGTGGTTAAGGCGCTGGGCTGCTGGTGGGGCGTGGTTCGGATTACATGTTAAACTGTAGGTCTAAGGTGGAGTGCCAAGCTTGACCTTCGTCAGAATGAACAATTCGGGCGGAAGCAAAACCAAGGTAAACCAAAGTTAACCAAGGTGTGTGTGTGTGTGTGTGTGTGTGAGTGTGATAATGAAGAGGAACACCAGAGGAAAAATTGATACCGACGTTTCGGAATGTCCTCATTCCATCCTCAAGGCTAATACAATAAAAGACTAATTTTAAATACAAACTAAGTTGGATTAACGATCAGTTTAAAATAACAAAATTAAAATTATAAAAAGTTGGATAAGGAACATTCAAATTTGAAAGCATAAAAAACAAAAAAAAACAAAAAAAGATGAAATAACTCGTTACAAAGAGTAATTTCCCTTCTAGGTTCGTGGAGATTACAATAGACAGAACCCACAAATACAGGGTGCCCACAATGTCTTGTCACCCCAGTAAAATACTAACTAATTTTCGTTTTTCTTTCAGACCCATTTATCACTTTGATGCTCTGCCAATTCTTGGTTTATGTTTTATAGTTCCTGTTGTGAACAGTTTCTTTTCCTATCTCAACAGAGTCCTTTTTGGAGGAGCTGCACGATTGAATCAGTCCCGGAAGTCTGCACGAATATGTTCAATGGTTTTGCTATTACGTGGTCGCTCATAGACTAGGGTACTAGCCAGTATGCGTTATTCAATCGTATAATTGCTGCTATCACGCATTTCAAATGTGTCTGAAAGAAAAACTAAAATCAGTTAGTATTTTACTGGGGTGACAGGACATTATTGACACCCTGTAGATTAATAGACCCCGAAACTAGAGATATAATTACTACTACCTTGTATTTCACTTTACCTTATATGGGAACCTTGAGTTTTAATATTAGGACACCAACTTTTAAAATTGCTCACAGAATTTTATCCCCAACCAAGGCCGACGAGAGTTGCCCCCGGGGAAGGATTGGCATATGGACCCCCTGTTTTCTCAGTATTTTATTATGAGTGTTTTTTGTGTACGTAACAAGCAAACTGATTATATGTCCAAGTCACTATTCAAAACATACAGTATGAATAAACAACTCAGAAGAAAATGACCATTTTGTTTTTCGAATCAATTATATTAATTCTATCACCATACAATTTACAAATGCAGTACCATTCCATGCAGGCAAGACAATTGTTTACTGCAAGATTTTCATAATTAGAAGCGTACTTTCTTTGCCTTCTCTCTAGCAAAGTAGTAAATGATTCTGATGAAATTTAAAGTACGGGCTAACTGGCTTTCAATTACAATGGTTCTCAGATCTGTCAGTCGGTCTTGGGCATTGGTGGACCGCGGATAATGTTTTATCTGTTTCAGTTTGACTATGATAATCTCTATAAAATGTATGTTCATTAATTATATTTCCTCTCTGTTATTTAAGCAAATGCTTTATTAATATTTTTAGATTTTATCCCCCTCTTTCCGGGCCCCCTAGAGGTCCGGGCCCAGGGGATTTATCCCGGCTTCCCCGCCCTCTCGGCGGCCCTGTCCCCAACTATGTATTAAAATGCTATTCACCCTGTCTAAATCGGTTAATAATTTATTTAGATACAAAGATGTTGTTCCTACACTTCTTAAGTCTGACATAGTTTACTAGTATAAGTGTGACCACTGTACGGGGTCATATATTGGTAAAACCAAAAGACACCTAAAATCCCGTATTTAAAAACACCTCGGTAAATCTCTCCGTACACATTTACCTCTTGGCTAACCACCTAACTCTTACATACGCAACTAAGCACATAATAATAACCACCCAATTTCACCGTACTTACTGCTGGAAACTCTGACCTTAAGCTTAAAATTATGGAATCGATAGTTATTTGTAAATTAAAACCAGACCTCGATTCTGACGAATCATCGGTAGCTCTGTTGTATTTTAATTAAGGCCTTTATTCACCTATTTTACCTTTTGTCGTTTTGTTTTTATGCCTTTAAATTTAATTTTTTCTTGGATACCTTTTTAGAATTTTAATTTTGTTGTTTTAAACTGATCATTAATCCAAATTATTTTCTATTTAAAATTAGTCTTTTATTGTTTTAGCCTTGAAGATGGAATGAGGACGTTCCGAAACGTCGGTATCAATTAAAGTTCGAAGGAGGTTTATTTTTTGTCTCGTGTTCCTCTTCATTATTAAACTGAGGGATCTTGTGAGTTATAACCCATCATTTTCTTAATTTTTCATATAATACAACAACAGAAACCTAACCTAACCCAATATTATTATTATAATATTCATTGAATAAAAGTCGATGTTTTATTCAAAGATGTTTGTTTTATTTAGTAAAGTCCGCTTATATATATATATTATATATATATATATATATATATATATATATATATTATATATATATATATATAAGCTATCAGTTGATGGCGTGGAAAACGCATTTTAATAATGAACAAGAACACCATGGAAAAAATACCCTCGCGCAGCAAAAGCTCCCCTCAACACAATTTAAGGGAGGACTGGGAGGGGCGAGTGTGTTACGAAAACCTTCCATGGTTCTCCTTTGATGTTTATATTAAATTTTGGTGCACATTACACTTGTCGTTTAGGCGTGTGTATAAACTATAAACGAACATAGAAACAAACGAACAGACAGACAGACACACACACACACATATATATATATATATATGGGCAGGCCCGGATTTAGCTATAGGCGAACTAGGCGATCGCCTAGGGCCTCGCGCCAAAGGAAGCCTCGCTCAGGCCGTTTTGCGCGTTCTGTTCAAGTGATATTAATGATTTAGAACTCTATGAAGAACTTAAAGTACTTTGCAGGTTTATACCTGAGAAAACAGATCTCGGAAATGCCCTTGTTTATATAGTGCAAAAACAACTAAGTGAGATTTATCCTAATGTTTATATTGCAGTTATTGCACTTCGAATAGTATTAACCATCCCAGTTACTGTTGCTTCGGCTGAAAGAAGTTTCTCGCGTCTCAAACTTATTAAAACATATTTGCGTTCCACCATGTCTCAAGCGAGATTGCAATCATTAGCTATGTTATCAATAGAAAACGATATAACAAATTCATTAGATTATTCTCAATTAATTGAAGAGTTTAGCTCGAAGAAAAGTAGAAAAGCATTCCTGTAATATTCAAGGAGTATCTGAACCAAATATTAAAGCATAATATTTAGCCTGATAAGTCGATCGCTCACTATTATAAAAAATGAAATGTCAACATCTCTTATACATCACATATGTAAAACGTTTGTATACTATGGAAAGTCATTACCTATAATATTATATAAATCTTAGAAATCATTGTCTTATATTTTCGATACAAATCTTGGTTCATATTATAATTTATACTTATTTGTATGGTTTATTTATATTTCTTATACAATTTCCATGCGTGATTATTTTGGTTTGGTTTAATTTTTAAGTGCTGGCATAGTTCTGTCTATGCGAGATTCTAATATTGCTGGTATAGTACCGATAATTAAGTCCATATTTTCATATATATAGGCCTAGGGCCTCGCAATTTCTAGATCTGCCTAGGGCCTCGCAACTTCTAGATCCGGCCCTGTATATGGGTAACTTAGTAGTTAAGAGGCTGGGCTGTTGATCGGGGAGGTAGTGAGATCGAGTACGGGAAAGGACTTTGTAATTTCTGACCACCCGTGGTGGGTCGTGGTTCGCATTCCAGGTTGGTATTGCGCAGAACACATCACCTAAACCTTAGAAAAAGAACAATATATTCAGAATCTTTGTAAAAAATAATTAAAGAAACTATGTTTATATCTTTCCTTTGAACCTTTCAAATGTTCCGCGCGATGATTCCTCATTTCACGAAGGTCAAGCTTGTCGCCCTCCTCTCCTGTGCAAATGAATATTAATAAGATAAAAAAATTAATATTTAATATGTTATCTAATTAAAATTGGCAGCTGAAAGTATTGGCAGCAAATAATTGTTTCTTTGTTTCTGCGTTTCTGTGACCACGAACTGCGCCGGTTGTGAAATAGACTTTGAAGACTTAATTCGTCTCGTTGCCTTAGACGAAGATAAAGCTTTGGAGTTGTTTGCAAATCACGGTGTCATATTAAAAACTCGTTTATGTCCCAACTATGGAAAAGAGTGTAATTATAGAAAAGACAGAAATATTTTCTATTGTAATAGGCAATATACTGACCGTAAGAGTAAGCCTGTAAAAAGTTCAATTTTATAGGTTAGGTTACAATAAAGATAATTAAATTACATACCAGAAAATATTTATGTGATGTAATTTGGGGCGTTTTAACAGCATCTGTTATCGTTTTTTTGTGAAATTGAACAGCTTTCGAGATATACATTTCCTTGAAAAAAAATTACTTGTCTCAAAACGTGCTCAATTCTACAAAAAACGGACACCAGATTATTTTAAAACACATTACAATACATCAGAAACTGATTATCTGGTATGTAATTTTGAGTAATGTGCTCTGCCGATTTTTTACCAGATTCCACGTTAAGCTGTAGGTCTAAGGTGGAGCAACAAGCTTGATCTTCGTCAGAATGAACAATTCAGACGGAATATATATATATATATACATATATATATACATTCAACTGCAAAGAACACGCAGTATAAATAACGTAAAGAACGACGCTTGTATAGGAGATATTCCGCGCAAGACGAGAGAGAGAGAACGAAACAAATGAAAAAATGAGGTAACCACCCGGGTCTGTCAAAAACAAAACTAAGCCAAATTCAAACCTTTATTAAAACAAAACCATTTATCTAATTAAGTTGAATTTTTTACACAATAAAATATAGGTAATCACCTATTATCCTTTAAATGTTTATGACGATATCTTCAGAATTGTTAATTTTATTAATAATTAACTAAAAAGTGAGATTCTCCTACTTAACATGAAAATTTTTTTTTTACGATATACTGTAGATAATTTTTAGTTTAATAAAATTGAAAGAACTGTTCAATATGATTCCCTTGCATTTCTATCACTTTTTTAATCTTGGTCTGAATTCGTCTATTGCTCGATTTATTTGCTCTTGGGGGAGCTCTGCCCATTTTGCAATAATCAACTCACGCAAATGATTGACATCCCTTATTCTGTTCCTATACACTCTCTCTGCCAAGTTTTCCCATATTCCGTAGTCTACAGGGTTTAGGTCAGGGCTGTTAGGTGGCCAATTATTCGGTTCCAGAAATTCAGGCACATTCTTTTTCAAATATTCGATGGTTGTTTTGGCAGTATGTGATGTTGCACCATCTTGTTGAAAAATAAAGTAACCTTGACTAGCCAAGTTTCTCATTTCTGGAAGCATTTTCTCAAGCAGGGTATTTGAATAATATTGAGCATTAATTTTCACTCCTGGCTCAATAAAAAATATTGAAGTTTTTCCCAACTTGGACACTCCAACAGAAACCATGACGCTAGAAGAAAAGTGACTCCTTGTTGCGTACAGTCTTTCATCTTGGATTTCATTTTTCTTCGCAACATCAGAATAAACCCGGTCATTCTGCGAGTTTCTTGGTGGCTCTACCGTAAAACGTTTTTCATCCGTAAAAAATGTCTTGGAAAGTTTATCTTCAGTTATTATACGTAAAATACGTTTGAATTTCTCAACTCTTTTCTGACAGTTTACTTCTGACAATCTTTGTCCATGCACTCTTTTAAATGGTTTAAATTGCAGATCAGATTTAATAATCCTTCTTACGCTTGATTCTGATATTTCTAGTTCTTTTGATATTTGAGCAGGTGTCATGTGGCTACGAGGTCGATCCTCTCGACTAAGGATACGTTCCTCCACTTTCTGAATATTTTCATCTACTCTAACTGATTTTGGTCGCCCACTACCAACCTTCCTTTCAATGCTTCCTGTTTCATCGATAGTTCTCAATAAGTAATCTAAACCTGATCTAGTCCATCCTTTATAATCGAATTCAGAAAGTAATTTCCTCGCACTATAACCTTTTTCAACTCTATAATGCTTTATATTATTTTATCTTCATGTGAGAATGGCATATTTAGAGGTATTCGCGAAAAATTTTAAACCTAAACAAATTCTGAAAAAGAGAAAAAAGAAGATATTACATAATGAGAAAAACTGACATTTTCGCAATATGTAGAAATAACCGCATAACTCCTGAAATATTTAAAATAAAGTTATAAAATTATCACAGATTATTTATGAGCCTTTTATTTATTTAGTGTAAAAAAATATTTGAAATCTCTATCAAATTGTGCATTTTATAGAGATTTCAAATTGGCTTAGTTTTTTTTGACAGATCCTGTATATACAGTATAATAAAGAAAGGATTTACTTAAATTTTGGATATTTAAATAATTTTGGACTTTTAACTTTTAAATTAAAATTTTGAACGACTTTTTCGATGTAACTAATCTGTTTTTTTTTAACTTAGCAATTGTTTAATATTCTTCGAAAAGTCTTTAGTGTTGTCAAGTGCTGGCAATCATTCTCAAATAATTTTGAGAATATTAAAAAACCTTTAAAATTTTAATTTAAAAAAAAAAAAAATTTTTATTCAAAATAAAAATTTTTCCTTTCCATTTCGTTTTCTGCGACAATTTGTCAAAAATGACACAACACAAATAAAAAGCTGTTTATCAGGAAGAAAGTATAGGTGCCACAATGGATTTTGCGTACTTCGTCTCAAACGAGCAGAGAGAGATCTTGCACCTAATGGGAAATAGATCCAAATTGGGGTTAGTTGGCGTGCGCGATCCCCGGACAAATGGATATGATGATGTAAAGGATATATTCAAATCTTTCACTCATGTTAGTAGATTTTTATGCGGTTTAGAAATTGTTTTCTTGGATAATTTTTTTCCGAGACTGTACAAATATACAGTTGTTTTTGTACAGTTGTAACTAGAGGTGGAAAGAGTACCAAAACGAGTACCAGTACGATTAAGAGTACCGTATTTTTTGACTGGTCTAGTACGGTTTTTTCTAGTGTTCTAGTATGAGTACGCGTGTAAGAGTGGTTTCAAACTTCAACTGGTGCTTCGTTACAACTTGTAGTCTAAGTTGGACGCAAAGAGTATAAATATTGTGGAGACATTTTTTGGATCACCTGAAGACTAAAGCCCCCAATGTGATATTTTTGTTAAAACTAACGAAAATATCACGACTTAACCCAACCAATCGTCAAGGGCGTACAGTTGACCTAACCGGGCATTCAATTTAATAATTTATTATTATATTTGGTACTGTAAAACAAAAAACAAGAATACATGGGGGGGGGCTCTAGTCTTCAGGTGACCCCATTTTTCTTATGACATTTTTAAGACATTTTTTTCACTTTGGGTATAATTCTACATATTAAATCTGATGGTAATGTATATGGTGGGCAAAACGGCTGGGCACCCCCTCAAAATAAGAGAGTCTACATGAAAGAGCTAATTTATTGCATATTAAAACTTAACATTTAATTTAATTTTTAATTTAACAAAAAATCAGTAAAATGCAAAAAAATTAGATATGTAAATATTTTGAAGGGGTGCCCAGACTTTTTGCCCACCCTGTACATTGGAAATGACTTGATTTATTTTCTGCATTATTGATATCATATGAGTGTATAATAGCCATTTTTTGCTTTACAAAGACTTATGGATTTTATACCGGGTGGTTATTCTCATATTCTCAATTTTGGAGTGATGTACAGGGTGATACAGTATATGTCGAGTTGAAAGTTGAAGAGGGGCTCTGCAATTGCAAATATCAATCCTAAATTCTTTTATGATACAGGGTGTGTATAAAGTTACGCAAATGAAGAGAGAAATCTGATTTGAACAGACATGAACTAGTTTCGTAACGCGAATGAAGAGGCAAATCCAATTTGAACTGGTTTAAACTAGTTTCAACTTACTTTTTAACTTGTAATATATCGAATATCCAGTTATCAAGTACATGTAATAAATATTACTGAACAAGTGTAGTTTACGTCCCCCTGACGCAAAAGGGGACGCAAACTACACTAGGATCTTTAGGAGACATTTTTAAATGAATCCATCAAATAAATAAAACGCAAAAACTAGCGAAAATATTATATTATTAAGTCTAATATTTTGGTTAGTTTTAACGTTTTACTTGATTAGGTATACGCGGACAAAGTTGGGGAACGCAAACTACACTAGGATAATGTATGGGAACGTAAACTACACTAGGATAATGTATGGGAACGTAAACTACACTAGGATAATGTATGGGAACGTAAACTACACTAGGATAATGTATGGGAACGTAAACTACACTAGGATAATGTATGGGAACGTAAACTACACTAGGATGATGTAGGGGAACGTAAACTACACTAGGATGATGTAGGGGAACGTAAACTACACTAGGATAATGTAGGGGAACGTAAACTACACTAGGATAATGTAGGGGAACGTAAACTACACTAGGATAATGTATGGGAACGTAAACTACACTAGGATAATGTATGGGAACGTAAACTACACTAGGATAATGTATGGGAACGTAAACTACACTAGGATAATGTATGGGAACGTAAACTACACTAGGATGATGTAGGGGAACGTAAACTACACTAGGATGATGTAGGGGAACGTAAACTACACTAGGATAATGTAGGGGGACGTAAACTACACTTGCTCCAATATTACTTGTCCATGTTCACTCACGTTAATATAGTTCAAATCAGATTTGGGCTCTCTTCCTTTATAATACCTCCCAATTTCTTCTTTTCAGTTAGTAACAATTTTTGGTTAGGTTAAGTCGTGATATTTTCGTTAAAACTAACGAAAATATTACGACTCAACTAGTTAGGTTAATTGAATGCGTTGCTTTATACACACCCACCCGGTACAGCGAAAATAACTTTGACATAAACTTGTAAAGAGTTGTTCTAATTATATCGAGTATTGTGTGAACTTCTATACCTATACCAGTGGCGGATCTAGGATATTTCTTTAGGGGGGGGACTCGAGCCCCTTCAGCCCCCCTGGATCCGCCGGTGCCTATAGCAACACCTATATTAGTATAAATCTTTAATTCTGTAACTTAATTAACTTTTGAGGAGTAAACCGGAAGGTGGGAGACTGTAGAAAGGACTTATATATATATAAGAAGGAGGGGGGGGGGCTAAGGGCTGGTGCCCACAAAAGTGACCCCTCCGCAGAAGAAGGAGAGAGCCAAAAACAAGGTCTCCAAGGCTCAATAATGCCATTTTTCTTTTTTTTATCTAAATTTTGAGAAGATTGTGTAGTGTGTAAGAGGCATGTATGTGTAGTGAGGAGTAGAGGAAGAAGTGTGTGTTTGAAAGCATGCTGAACTACTCACAGGATAGATGGGACAGAAAAAGATCAGCTGAGGAGGACAATGACAGGAAAAAAGGGGAGTTCCAGCACTCCCTGAGTCCTGCCGAACATTCCCCCGGGAGTACTTCCCTGGGCGACTGGTGTCTATGATCTCCTCCTTATAGATATATAATTCATTTCTGTAGTGGAAGTAACCAAATTTGGTTACTGTAAGAATTGCAGGAGGGGTGGGGAGAGGGGGATTTAGATCAGTGAATCGGCTAAAATTCATATCACACTTTTTGCTGTTTAGGATGTGTTGCAATAGAGCCGATTAGAGCCGTCCAAATGCCTTTAGGAAAATGACACGAACTTTACGGTTTGTCGTAACGCCGCTGAATTTGCGGCGTGACAATTTAACTAAGTAACTTTCACCAGTATTTGGTGTAAGTAATATTATTACCTCTACGCGCCTGACCAGACCTGACCTAACCCAGCCAAAATTTGATTATCTAAGGACAGGAAAAAATGTATATAATAAAAATAGAAAAAGTAAATAGTTATCAATATTTCGAACTTCACCACAAGAAATACTTTAAATATTTTTTTCGGGTACTTTCCTGTTATCCCGGACCCCAGACTTTTTGCCAGATTCGGACGCCACTTGCCAGATTGCCATTTTTTTTTTTAAATGTTAAGTAACTAACCTAACCTAACCTAACCAGGGGTTGGGTTAGGTTAGGTTAGGTTAGGTTAGTTTAGGTTAGTTACTTAACATTTAAAAAAAATAAAAATTTGGCAATGAAATTTGGCAATCTGGCAAGTAGCGTCCGAATCTGGCAAAAAGTCTGGGGTCCAGGATAACAGGAAAGTACCGTTCTTTTTGTAAATTTCCCAAGAACTCGAAATATGTAGATATATTCTGTATCTTATATATGGTTAGGTAAACATAGGAAATTGTTCAATATTAGGGTTGCCCGATTTCCCGGCTCTCTCCAATCCCGGGAAAGCGGGAGCGTAATCGACGAATCCCGGGATCCCGGGAAATTCCCGGGAAAGCGTTGAAAATTGTCTCAGTCCAATATTAAATTTGACTGTTAATTGTATTCTTTTACCTTGCTAAGAATTAATATTTGAGCCAGAGTTAAGGATAAAAAAAAAATTATGTAGATAGCTCCTTTTACTAGAAAACAAAAAACTAAAATTAACTCTTTTACTTATAAAAAATCTTTTTAATCATAAAAAAACAATTTTAATCTCTTTTATTTAACAAAAATTACTTTCTTACTTAATTCACAAAGAAAATAGAGAACTACTTATAATCATAGCTCCTTTTACTAGAAAACAAAAACTAAAATTAACTCTTTTACTTATAAAAAATCTTTTTAATCATAAAAAAATAATTTTAATCTCTTTTATTTAACAAAAATTACTTTTTTACTTAATTCACAAAGAAAATAGAGAACTACTTATAATATTGCCTCAAGAAACAAATGTTGTCGATGGTTTCGTCATTTAATCTCGATCTCAGTTTGGTAACAAAGAGTCCTAGAGGAGAAAAGGCTCTTTCTGCTTCTACTGAAGTAGGGGGAATAGTTTTTAAAGCAAAGAAAAGTTTATTTAGATTTTCTGTTCGATCCCCAGTAATTTCAAAAATGTTGAGTTCTTTTGTAATATTTTTCACATTGTAATAGTGAGTAATTTGTGAGTTACTTCCTGCAGCCTTGTTTATAGCTGCAGTCATTCTTTCCAAAAGAGAATGTGATTCTCTTGGTTCATTGCATGTAGATGATGGTGTTTTCGTTTGATTTAGATCTAATTCGAAATGGGATAGCTCCTCAGGAGATTCATCTGAAGAAGGAATGAACATTCTTTCAAATAATTTCTTTGCAGTATTCTGGAGAGAACTTTTTGATGGCAAAGTTAGATAAGGATCAGCAACTTCCCAATTTAAAGGGCTATTCAGATATTTCAGTAAACCAATTAGATTTTTATTTCTTCGCCGTTCAATTCTTTTTACGACAGAATCTTTGAGGGTAAGAGAAAATGAGTTGTCTTGAGAAGATAATTCTTCTACAATGAAAGCAAATATGCCTTCTGCAGATAGCAATGTAGCATCTCTTCGGCCTAATTTTTCAACTGCAATTTGAAGTGGTTTCAATGATGATACGACATCATTTATAGCACTAAATTCTTTTTCTGAAAAATCAAATTTCTTTGAAAGTGGAAACATTGCTTGGCAGTGGATATATGGCGAAAGATGGCAATTTGTAGTGACGCCATCATTAGGGCGAGTTTACTCCGTTTACCCGAATTTGATCGCGCTAGACGCGCGCGAGTCAGCTTTATTTTGATATAAAATTTGTTCTAGTGGACCGATTTTAACCGGGTTTAAGCATTTATATACTATTTTTTATTAATTTTTTTATCTGTATCATTATGAAATTCATAAAAAAATAGTACGGGAATTCCCGGGAAATGTTATGAAATCCCGGGAATAACCGCTCGCGATTTTGTCGGGATTTCCCGGGATTTCCCGACCCGGGATTCCCGGGAGGGCAACCCTATTCAATATATATTCCAAATTTATATTTCAATAATTACTAAATATTTTATTTCGAGGACCAACCAAGTAATTCCGACATCAGTGTAAAATTTGAAGACAATAGTGTGTGGCATTACACCAAAAGCCTCTTTATATGCCTTACGGGTTATCCGCATTTGGTCTTTAGTCATAGCTTACCTATTATTTAGTCAGACCACGCTTGTACAAAATTTCATACACATTTGTTAAATCGAGAAAAAAAACGCCAGTCGGTCATTAAATTTACAAAACACTACAGCCATCAAAATTTTGAGCTTCACATCCAAAGCTAGAGAGATCAATTTTGTGAAGCTGCATTTAAAATCGAAATCACTCATGGGTTTTAAGTAAATGTTATGTTCTCACTGGCTGAAAATTCTCTGTCCAAGATCTTTTGTTATGAAATTATTTGCATGTTATAATATTAGCGAGTTTAGACTGACTATGTATTGGTAGGCTTTGCTTTAGTCCTGAAATAATACTACAAACAAAATTATATTTTTGTAATAGATCGAGGCTAAAATTTGCATAAGCCCTATATAAAGATAAGGATTAGGTCTAGCTTAGTCTTGAAAGAGAGCTTTGGTTTGAGTAAAATAGAAAGTTGGTTTTTAGAATCACTTTTGTCATGCGGTTATTCTTGATCTGCACGAGTGGCTTCTTGTTGGCTGCTGGCTGTTGGGTGTTCACGTAACTTTAATTATTTTTACTGGGAATGAAGGCTAATGCTAGATACACCCAGTGTACATTTATATAGGCTATGTAAAGAATATGTTTATTTAGTTTTACCCGAGTAGTATATCCCTTAAGTTTTAGGCTTTACTGGGCTCTCAGATTATATATCCTTTAAGCTTTAGGCTTTACTGGGCTCTCAGATTATATATCCCTTAAGATTTAGGCTTTACTGGGCTCTCAGATTAAGTATAAGATAAAAGCATCTTATTTATAGGTAGTTACGATTTGGTAGCATTAATATTATGACTAAACATTATATAAAAACTTCCATGGTATGTGAGTTAAGATACAACACATAATTTGTATCTGACACGTCAGGATTGATAGAAATGTGACGTAGGTTATTCTATCCAAACGCTTCTCTTTCTTCAGAAATGTACCTCTCTCATATGACTGAAAGGGCATCTATATTTCAAATTATGGTTGGTTTGCTATGAGTTTCATGCGCGTAAGCATATGATTTTATTTCAAAATTGAACTAATGTACATTTCTTTGTTTCAGATTTGGATTAAATATGCCGAGAGTTTGTAATAATACACCTAATTCTGAATTAGGTGTATTATTACAAACTCTCGGCATATTTAATCCAAATCTGAAACAAAGAAAACGTACATTAATACATAAAACATAAAACATTCTACACAATGTACACATGACTTGCAAACATAATGTGGAGTCAAAACCTTGTTCTGGTGCCCGATCTTACATCCAAAGTAGGCGTGGTAATGCTTTCGTACTTGTAACCGTACAAGTACGAAAGCATTACCACGCCTACTTTCGTACTTGTAACCGTACAAGTACGAAAGCATTACCACGCCTACTTTGGATGTAAGATCGGGCACCAGAACAAGGTTTGGACTCCACATTATGTTTGCAAGTCACGTGTAGAATGTTTGCGTCAGTGGGCTTGTGGGAAGAAGAAGGAAATGCCTTTCAGCATCCCCATGATTTGGAGAGAACCGAGAAATCACTACGACGATTGCTCCTTCTGCATGATAAACGTGGCTGGATATAATAATAAAAATAAGAGGCACATCACATATACGAGTATTCCATCAACCATCCTCCCTGTGCCACATTCGAGTGAAATTCCTGTGCTGAAGCCGTCTCTTGATTTTGAAAATTTTGATTCAGATGTAGACATCTCAATAACAGCACATGACGAAGAATATATACTGTGGCCGAAAATAAGTCACCAAAATTGATAAGTCAGAGTGATCTCAATGATCTAGTAAGAGATTAAGCATTACCGAAAGATTCGGCAGAACTTCTGGGATCAAGGCTCAAAGAATGGAATCTACACGCTCCTTCGACAACATCTACTGGTAGACATCGTGAAGAAGATTTCATCAATTTTTTCTCGACTGAAGGATCACTGGTATACTGCAATGATATAGTAGGTCTGGTAAAGGCGATGGGCAAAGACTACCAACCATGTGACTGGCGCCTATTCATTGATTCCTCAAAGCGAAGTTTGAAAGCTGTCTTACTGCATAATAGAAACAAAATTGCCTCTCTGCCTATAGGGCATTCAGTTCATTTGAGAGAGACTCCTGGAAATCTTTCATTTCTTTTAAACAAGATAAACTATGAAGAACGCAAATGGTTTGTTTGTGGTGATCTTAAGGTGATCGGCTTTCTTTTAGGCCAACAAGCTGGCTTTACAAAATACCCATGCTTTTTATGTCTGTGGAATAGCAGAGAGAGGGAGGAACATTATGTGAAGAAAGAATGGCTTCAGAGAAAGCAGATTGCTCCAGGACAAGCAAACATCATTGCTAATCCACTGGTAGATCGTAACAAGATACTGTTACCTCCATTCCACGTAAAAACTTGGATTAATGAAAAATTTCGTCAAAGGACTCAACAAAGAAGGATCTGGATACCAATTTTTATGTCAAAAATTCCTTCATATCAGTCATGCTAAGCTGAAGGAAGGAGTGTTCGTCGGTCCTCAAATAAACCAATTCTTAAACGATCCAGCATTTGAAGATGCGTTGACAGGTCATGAAAAAGATGCTTGGCTAGCTTTTAAGGCTGTTGTGAACAACTTCCTTGGTAACAGGAAATCTGATGACTACAAAGAAATAGTTAAAGACATGATCCGAAAATATCGTTTGCTGGGATGTAACATGAGTGTTCAAATACACTCCCTAGGGGCCTAGACTCTCATCTTGATTTTTCTTTCCTGAAAATTTAGGCGCGGTAAGCGAGGAACAGGGAGAAAGATTCCACCAAGATATTTCAGAAATGGAATGGAGGTATCAGGGAAGATGGGATGTTCGAATGATGACAGACTATTGCTGGAGTCTAAAGAGAGATGTACCGAAATCAGTACACGAGAGAAAATCGACGACAAGGAAGTTTCTTTAGCTACTGACTGCTCTAATAAATTCAATGCGTTACTGTTGATGAATGGTTGGTTCAAGCATTCACAATTTTTATATATAAATATACTGTATCTTACTTAAATCCATGTATTATATATATTAGTATATATATGTAGTCATAATGTGAGTATGTGTGTATGTGTAATATGCGTTTCTGGGCATGCATTACTACTGTAAAGTGTTTGAACTGAATAACATATGCTATATGATTCGTCTGTTCTCTTATCCAACTGGTAACATTTTCTTATCTATACGTTGTGTGATTGTGGAATATGTAGATGTGTTAGGAAAAAACTAAATATACAACTGAAAAGAGCATTCCTTTATTGCCTACAATTACCCATTTTCACCGAAACAACTCGCAAAAAATTTAAATTCACAGGGTGGGGTTTATGATTATGATTACATATAGGATAACACAAGATTTATAGTTACGGGTAATTTTTTAGGATACACAAATGAACTTGTAGTTGGCACGGGAAATTAATTTTGTTAGTAGTATATGTACATCAAATCTTAATCACTGTAATAGTTATGAAACCTTCGGTAGTTAGAATTACTAGCTAAAGTGGGCCCTATGGGCCCATTTAGCTAGACCTGCGGTTATGGGGCCTTCGGCCTTAGTAATTGGGGGGACGCAGGCCCCCCGCCCCAATTACTAGGAAGTCAATTATTTGGTCAATAAAACTATAGGAAAGGACGCAGCAATGAAAATCTTAACACGCAAGAGTGAAAATTTGAAACAAAGCAAAGCGCATTTATTTCTATGTTCAGAATCGCTTAATAGTAAATAGATGGTGTCTACAGAAGGACAGACAGACAGACAGACAGACAGACAGGACTTGCTTTTTATAGTAAAAAAGTACAACAATTAGACAAGAAAAAGTAAACAAGCCAACAGGGAAGTAACACTGCATGTAATGCTTAAAGCCTAATGGAACTCAAAACAAATGATGTTAGACAATTCTAAATGTATTGTACTGTAATTTATTTTACTGTTATCAAAATTTTACGAGTTATAGAATAATTATGCATAGAATTATGAATGTATGGTTTCGGGAAAAATGTTCGCCAAAAAACAAATTTTCTGAAGCGTAAAAAATTGCTAATTGGCAATATTCTATTTTTTTCGGATATTTATTCTTCTTGGACAGTAAAAATTCAGAAAACAGGACCCAATAATTAATTTTTTATGCTTTTCGCAAATTGTTTCAAAGCGAACTTTTGCCCGAAAGTTTAAGTTGATAATATAGTAAAGGACAAATAGGGAAAAATGTAGTTCTGCAACCCTGACGCCAGGTGGCGTTGTGAGCGTAGTGAGACTTGTGAACTGAAAACTACTGTCACGAAACTCACTCTCTCTCTATACAGTATATATATATATATATATATATATATATATATATATATATATATATATACTGTATAGTTATAAGGTGTTCACTTTTTATTGCGTCCTGTATACGTTTGATACAGGACATTGTTCAAACACAAAATACGAACAGCTCACACGTTACCTATATCATACTTCATTAGGCTATAGTCCAACCAAAGCCTACCTATATATAGTCACACCACGCTTTTAAAATATTTGATACTCTGTGAAATCGAGGAAAAGCCAATGAGACCATAAATTTACAGGAATACCACTTTCAGCAAAATTTTGAGTTTCGCATTCAAAGCCAGTGAGATCAAACTTGTGAAGTTGCACTCAAAATCTAAGTGGCTCGTGAGCTTTAAATAAATATTAGTTTTACTGGCTCAAAATTTTCTATTCAAAATTGTTTGTATGAAGTTATTTACTTGTCATAATATGAGTGTGGACCGACTAGATGTAGGTAGACTTTGGTTCAACTACATATTCTCTTTCGGGTCTACTGCGTTTATTAAAACGAAAAACTAGAAATTAGGCCTACCTTACCACCACTATACACTGGATAATTTGTAATGATGGGGTTGTTTAACCTCATTCACAACATCTAACGTCATATGACGGAGGGGACCTACAGTTTTACGTGTGATGTGAACCACTGATCGCTACATAGTCTGGGTGCAGAGGACAGTCTCCCATCCAACTAGTATCCGACCCAATGTCGCTTAACTTCGCTGATCGACGGGAAGCGGTTTTACTACATTTGGCTACGCGAATTGGACGTGTAGTTTATATGCCACACCCGGAGTGAAAGGGTTAAAATTACAGTCAGTCTGGGTTTGTTTATCCAAAATATAAGAGTTTTTCTGCGACTTTTGTTTTCCAGGAATAGAAACAAAGTAAATACGAAAATTACGCCATTTAAATTGACTTTATGAGCATTTTGAACTTCCCTTTCAACAACTGTGGACGGAACAAACCAACGCAGGTAGGAAACTTACATAATTATTATTCATAATGATCAATTTCCGATACTTTGTGTGATCCAATCAAAGATCAATCCGAACTATCTGGTAAGTAAAGTGTATTCAGAATTTCAGGGGCGTAGCTAAACATTTTTCGACTGTACGCACAATGTAACCTATATTGAGCGCCGAAGTCGCAAGCCTCTAAAGTCTAGAACAGTGGTTCTTAACCAGGGGGGCGCGCCCCCCTAGAAACAGGAATTTCTCTAATTGTATTTGTTATTCTCTTAACGAGAGCATGGGCTAATATTGAGAAGTTATTGAGAATGTTATTTTGATTGAAGGGGGGCGTGGAGGGAAGGACCAATTCCTAGAGGGGGCATGGTAGTAAAAAGGTTAAGAACCACTGGTCTAGAAGGATCTGAGGGTATGCCCCTCAGAAAATTTGGCCATCTAGGGGCTCGGTGATGCTATTTCCATCATTTTCCATGAGATATTTCTAAACGAAAATACTGGTTGTTGGCCAGTACGCATTTTCAACCACAAACACAATCTTGGTTCCTACCAAATTAAAATTCTGGATCACCTGAAGATCAGGGGCCCCAGCCTTCGTTAGTTAGCCTTATAAGGCTAACTAACGAAAATATCACGACCTAACCTAACCAATCGTCAAGAGCGTACAGTTAACATAACGATTGGTTAGGTTAGGTCGTGATATTTTCGTTAGTTAACCTTATAAGGCTAACTAAAGAAGGCTAACTAAAGAAGGCTAACTAAAGAAGGCTAACTAAAGAAGGCTGGCTAGGGGCCCTGATCTTCAGGTGATCCGTAATTCCTTTTCCTGAAAGATTCTATAATAAATACTGAATACAATAAAAATTAATTATTTCCAAAAGTGAAGTGGCGTTTTATTGTAATTTCAGCCTTTTTATTATATTTTTTAAAATTTTTGTTTAACAATGGTGATCAAGGGTGAATTATTTATTTATTTATTTATCTACTTATTTATTTATTTATTTATTTATTTACAAATATATACGCGACAGAGTTTACATACGTAAATGTAGTTTCATTATCAAATACAAATGCTGTAAGTTTAGCAAACTTTAGACTTTAGCAAACGTGCACGAGGCTTTACAGGCCCAAATCTACTAATTAGATATAATTATATAATTGTAATTAGATATAATTGTATAATTATAATAATAATTACGTAATTATAAATACATAATATATATATAATTACAAGATTTGTATAAAAGGTTTAATACTGAAAGGAACTTACAGACTAGGACATACAGGGTGTCTATAAATGTTTACCCTGAAAACAGTATGCTCTCATGTTTTAATGACGAATCTTACATCCGTTTTCTTTTTACAGGTGATCTCGTACACGCATAGAGTTTTTGTGCTGGTGTGTTTCGTCTACCGCATTCGCCGCTAGGAGCGCTGTAGTAGCTGTTCAGTTCAGTTCAGTTCAATTCAGTTCAGCATTGACGAGGATAATGACTTCTTGTTACGTGTCTGCTTTTCAGACGAGGCTACGTTTCATCTTAGTGGTAGAGTCAACAGACACAATGTGCATATTTGGAGATCGGAAAACCCTCGTGCCGTAAGGGAGCATATTCGGGGCAGTCCGAAGATCAATGTCTGGTGTGGACTAATGCATGACCAGATAATTGGTCTTCTTCGCTGAGAACACTGTTTCCGCAACTGTGTACCTGGATATGCTCACCAATTACTCCATCCCCCAGCTGCAGGACAGGCAGCCAACTGTCATCTTCCAACAAGATGGGGCACCCCCTCATTGGGCGAATGTTGTTCGTGAAACTCTCGACGCAACATTTCCAAATCGATGGATTGGCAGGGACGGGCCAATCCCATGGCCCCCAAGATCACCAGACATTACCCCGCTGGATTTCTTTCTCTGGGGTCGTGTTAAAGATTTGGTTTATGCAACAGTTGTTCCAGATATCAGGACATTGCGAGAACGCATTACGGATGCAATTGCGACAGTTAACCAATCGTTAGGTCAACTGTACGCCCTTGACGACTGGTTAGGTTAGGTCGTGATATTTTCGTTAGTTAGCCTTATAAAGCTAACTAAAGAAGGCTGGGGGCCCTGATCTTCAGGTGATCCCATAATTTCACTTCTAAATAAGTGTAAGAATTTGTACTACATCGAGCAGTATAGTTTGCCTTTCAGATATATTCTTTCTCCATAGACTTTATTTAATGTTGGTCACGTATCTCAGTGTCAGTGGCGTACATAAGGGGAGGGGGCAGAGGGGACATAGGCCCCCCCATTGTAAAAATTACTACTACTCTCAGTAAAGATATTTGAAAAAGAAATTTTCAAAAATCGATAACTTTGCAACATTCACCACAAAAATTATTGATGTCATTTGGAATTTCAGTTATTTCATAGTTACCAGGACATGTTATTAACTTAAAACTCAAAATCAATTTTGGCTGGCTTAGGAACGTTTATATATGTCTTTATACGTACAATTAATTTGTGCAAATTTAATTCTTTGCCCATAAATTGGAAATAAAATACAACTGAAGCCTTCCAAGATGCAATTCATTTGATTCCAAATCAATCATCATCAATTTTGAGCTGACACACACACACATAGTATATATATATATATACAGTATATATATATATATATATATATATATAATATATATATAATATATATATATATAATATATATACAGGGTGGTGCAAAAGTCTGGACCCATAGGCAATTTACTATATAAAAAATATCTTTCGATTTTTATAATAGTTTTTATAATTTAATTTTTGTTTATAATTTTACTAAATATTTTTCAGATTGTTACCCTATGGCAGAGAAGTTAACAATAGCAGAAAGAATAGAGCTTGTGCTTTTGTACGCAAAAGAAGGAGTGTTTGGAAGAAGATGGACATCAATTCGAACACTTATTGTAAATTCTGAACTACGTAGAACGTTAAATTTAACATAATTTAGTCACTGGTGTATGGTTAATTAAATTTCATTTCATAATAAACTTCCTGCAGGCAACACTTTTTTCCATATAAACCGCCTATGGGCATGGGCGCCCGCAGGATTTTTTCCAAGGGGGGGCAAAATTTAATGTATTAATAGGTAGGGACCGGAGCAAGCAAAAAACTTTTGACCCCTTAGGAACCAGCAGGTTAATTCTAAGCAAGTTTAGTGTTGCATTTTCTGTAATGGAAAATGCAAATATATATTGTATATACATACAATGCACATGATAACAATCATTTATTTTATTTATAACAGAAACATGATAGAATGAAGAAAAAAGCACACTGAAGTAAATGTTGTACCTAATTTGAAAACGGTGTTTCGAGCATCACCTACACTACTCATTTGAATAGGAATTGTAGTCGTCTGCGGTCACTACCAAAATTATGAACAACCTTTTCCATAAAATCAGTTTTGTTGGAGTTGATTTTCTCCCGGTGTACACTGAGCATACATAACCCAGAGTCGCTCATCAGACATAGTAGACCTCAGCCATGTTTTAACTCGCCGCAGTGTACTGAAGGATCTTTCGACTGTGCATGTGTAAGGATCAAAAACAATGGCTGCCACGCACTGCATGCAGCCAGGTGCTTGAGTTGGCGCCGCCAACTTGGCGGGATAATTTTAAGGGGGGACTTCTGAACAAATAAAAAGGTAGCAACCTTTTATCATGCACACAAATAAAAATTTTCACCCTTTAGGAGGCAGTTGGATACTTTTCAGCAAGTTTAGGATATAAATATTTTCTTAGAAAATATTTAATATATTTTCTTGGCATTTCCAGGGGGAGGCAAGCGCCCCCCCTTGCCCCTACCTGCGGGCGCCCATGCCTATGGGTCCAGACTTTTGCACCACCCTGTATATTGTGTGTGTATGTATGTGTGCGCGCGTGTGTGCCCTCCCCTTTAAGAAATGCTGTGTAGTGTGTACGCCCCTACTCATTGTTCATTATATTCTCTATTAATATGGTCGGAGTGGATTGTTTTCGAACTCTGAACATGAAGGGGCGTATCTATATTTCAAATATGGCTTTAAATTTTAATATAGTACACGCAGTTGCCTGATGTACGAGCATAATAATCAGACTTGTTTACTTTTCTAATAATTCTCTTTTGGTTATTATTAACCTTTTTGACGTTTCTTTAAACTTAACCACCTAACGACCGAAGTTTTTGTAGGGTTAAGTTATGAGGGCGTGTATGGGAAATGGTACATATTCGGGATCTTTTCGGTTTGACGGGCTATATTTTTTAACATTACTTGTTTTTTATTGTCCAGTTTTAATCGAGAATTTCAAAAATAACATTTATATTTTAGAGAAACAAATAGTGAGGCAGTTATACGCAATTTAACAAATTTAAAATATATATTTTTAAACCGTATTGGGATCTTTTTTGGTTTGACGGCCGGCGGAAAAAAACGAGTCATGGCTACGGGACTGTCAAATTCTAGACTCTACCAACTGGTTAGGTTAACTAAATGACCAGTTAGGTTAACAGAATGCCCAGTTAGGTCAACTGTACGCCCTTGACGATTGGTTAGGTTAAGTCATGATATTTTCGTTGGTTTACTGTCAAAACAAACGAAAATGTCATGACTTAACTTAACCAATCGTCACGAGCGTACAGTTGACCTAAAACTTTCAGGGATTTTTGAATCTTAAAGCGTATATGATATTCTCTAAACTAAACTGTATAACTGCCTCACTATTTGTTTCTCTAAAACATGAATGTTATTTTTGAAATCCTCCATGAAAACTGGACAATAAAAAACAAGTAATGTTAAAAAATATTACAGGCCGTCAAACCGAAAAGATTCCATATTCGACCAAGTGGTTCAAAAGAGGTTAAAAGAGTAAATTTTATTGTTATTCAAAATTAGATGTTAGTAAGTATAGCCACTTAAATGACTCATTTTGGGTTCCTTTTCTCACAACTAAACGATACCTATATAAATATGTAGACTGTAGACGTATTTGACTATTTGTAGGCCTACATCGAGTCAACAACTCTGAGGTAGGACCTAATAAGATCTCCAAGTCCGTAAGTGTTTTAGTCTAGCTTAACTTAGGCTATAAGTTAAAATAGCCCCTCAGAGCTTGGCCGTTCGAGGCTCAACTGGGATTCTGAACCCAATCAAAATAAATAAAAATAACATGGTCCATTATTGGTCCTTCGAACTAACTATTTGTAGAAATGTTGCATCATTCTACAATTTATATTATTATTTACGTTGGGACAAATATGTCCCTTGATTCTCAAAGGGTTAAAGGATTAATGATGTAATCACACGCACTTCCATATGCATTGATTTTGTATGCGAGGTGTGTCATAAACTAGAGAGAAGTATAACGTTTTAAGTGTATTTATTATGGGAAAGAAATGTAATTTTGTGTATGTAAACGAGAATTTGGAACAAGTGTAGTTTACGTCCCCCTGTGGTGCCTAGTGTAGTTTACGTTCCCCTACATTATCCTAGTGTAGTTTACGTTCCCCTACATTATCCTAGTGTAGTTTGCGTTCCCCAACTTTGTCCACGTATACCTAATCAAATAAAACGTTAAAACTAACCAAAATATTAGACTTAACCTAACCAATCGTCAATATATATATATATATAAACTGACGACTGGTTAGGTTAAGTCGTAATATTTTCGTTAGTTTTAACGTTTTATTTAATGGATTCATTTAAAAAATGTCTCCTAAAGATGCAAGTGTTTTTTACGTTCCCCAACTTTGACCTAGTGAAGTTTGTGTCCCCTTTTGAGTCAGGGGGGACGTAAACTACACTTGCTCCGAGAATTTCGATAGTTTATGATCAATATTTTCAGTATGTTGACGAGAGGATAGTTTGTCATCAAAGCGCAACTTCTAATAATGTCCCTTCAGTAAGACGCGATATCAAGTGCAAGTCGGTAATAATACTGAAGTCTGGTATTAATTTCTTTTTTGTGATTAGCAAAAAAATTTTTACTTGAAGAAAAACTAATTTAGTAACTTTTAGCTAGTCGCATACTATCGCGATGTCTCTATTTACTATTTCATTAAAGGATGCGGGATCGCTGTTTGAGTACTATATGACGGAAGTGTCGACCGTATATTGGAAGCCTTTCCCGTTATGAGAGTTGTGGAAGTCATTTATGTAGATAAGAAACAGTAGGGGCCCCAAAATCAGTGGTGGAATTCAAAAATTTTAAGAACCGGTTCGCCCTCCCCTCCCTTTCCCCCTTCTCCTCCCTTCCGTTCGTGTCAGAAATGAAAACTAAAAAATGTTTTTATTGAAATTCTTTATTTAATTTCCTTATAAATATTTCCAAATCGCCTCCAAATCGAACTCGAGAAATTTTAGGAACCGGTTCGCACGAACCGGCTGTATGCCCCCACTGCCCAAAATGCTGCTTTGTGTAACTACGGAGTAAATGTAATTTATGAATACAAATATAATTTTTATATTTAATGAAAGTATTATAGTGGCAGATTTTGAGAATTTCTGTATGGTGTGTGTGTGTGTGTGTGTGTGTGTGTGTGTGTGTGTGTGTGTGTGTGTGTGTGTAAAAAAGAGGGAGAAACCCAAATTCGCTCGGTTCATCAATCTTGACGGTTTTCTAGCTAAATTTGGGGGTCCCTCTGAAACGAAACCAGATGTTTCAGCACTCGTACCTAAAGCTCATAAATATGTGCATGTGTACCGGGTTTACAAAGGCAGGATAAGAATAGGAGACAATTTTCTCCTTCATCAGCATCCACGATTGAATAGAATTCTCTTATAACTGCGAATCTTAAATTCTGTTACGAAAGATCAAAGGACCGAAATATCTATATTTTTTAAGTTGGTCAAAATTCTGATTTGCTTTGCTTTTACGTACGAATCAATCATTGTGGCAGAATGCAATTAAGGAACACTCTCTCTCTCTCTCTCTCTCTCTCTCTCTTCTCTCTCAGCACTTACTCCTTAACAGTCGGGGAATGATTGATGACTGGAGGAATGACAGAGGGATGTTCGCTCCATCCCTAAATTTTTTTAGTCGTTTGCAAAATTTCTATATTGTGTTCTTCTACCTTTATTTTGAATAAAATTCTATGTTTTCTGTTTCGATATCGTGTTCTATCTTTATTTTGAATAAAATTATATATTTCTATATTGTGTTCTATCTTTATTTTTAATAAAATTATATATTTTCTATATTTCTATATTATATTCTGCTGTCTTCATTTTTAATTAAAGGTTTTCAGCTGTTCACTTCATTTATTTGATTGCAATTTACACGAAACATCTTTTAAAGGTTATGTGACAGGTGGATGTGAGGTGGAGGAACTAACGGCTTAATGTGGAATCTGAACCACAACCCTACTAAGGAAGGAGAAACGGAGAAGTACATTCATTGCTGAAATTTGAAGTCCGGGCCGGGACTCGAGACCAAAACTTTCAGATTAGCAAACCATCACACTCTAGGTTACCCTGGTGTACAGTTGAGACCCTCCTAGGAAGAAGTAGCCAAGCGACAAAAGTAAAATACGACAGAAAACGCGGTTAAACGTTCCACCAAATTTAAAAATGAAATAGATTTTGAACTTTCGAACATATTTCGTCAAAATGTTTTCAAAAGTCGCTTTTGTCGCTTAGCCACTTCTTCCTTGCAGGGCCTCAAAGAGTCAAGTCGGTAAATCCTTCAAACCGATGTACCCAAATGCCCTTTTTGTAAATTCACTGTTCTAAGTAATAAAAGGTTTCTGACATTGACTGAAAGGGTCCTTTAATCTAGTTAATTCCATTGCAAAAGATGAAATATGAAGTCCATTGTGAAATTAAAGAAAAAAAAAAGTGTTAAATCACATTCATAATGTACATTTTCGTGGGAATACTTAAACTCGGTGTGTTGACTGGCTGAAGGCGTTCTTGGATCAGTGTTCCCATATCTAATTAGTAATTCCGGAGCGAAAGATGTCAATGTAAATAATTATTTTTTAAAAATAACTCTCTTAACGCGATGGCATTTGGTATTCATGCAAAAAATGATACAACGATGAAATGATGACTTCTTGTCTGTAATAAATAAATTAAATTTTTTTTAGATTAGACTAAGTAGTTTCGTGTTTCAGTTTCCACTGTCTTCTAATGCAGTGGTTTTCAACCTAGGGGTAAGTTCCCCCCACTGGGGTAATAACAACAATTTTGTAGGGTAATGCCACGCGATCCGGAAGTTCTAAAAATAATATCTAATGATTGGGGGTCACCCCAGTGGAGCTGGATTGGAATTGGGTTTTGGGTAACCATACAAAAAAGGTTGGGAAACAAACACTGTTCTAATGCTTAAATGGGTACACGAGATAAGTGTACGCGTGGTGTGAATGAACTCTGAAGCTATTCTCTTCATTATACTTTTTCATATTTTCCTATAAATCTTCTTTCACAACAATTTTCAGTCAGTAGTGTGTGGTGGAGGAGGGCGAACTTTGTCTGTTCTAAACTTTCCTCCTTCTATTGCTCTTGTGCGATAGTTTGATGTTTACTGTACAAGTTTATTTATATCAGGAGAGTTTTCAGTATTCGCTATATTTTAATTTGCTTCCTTTTTTTCTCTCTAGTTCCTTATTTGGCTAACCTAGAGTGGATATTAGGGTCTTTGTTAACCTACAATTGTGACCTTTTTGGTATATAGTGTCAAAAAGAGAATCGGTAAGTTCCCGGCTAGTGTCAGTGCCGTCCCCAATTTGGATCCTAATTCTGAGAGAAATCTTTCTTTAATCTACTTTTGACATGGATTACCAGGGGGCGTAACTGGAGTAAAAAAGTTGGGGGGGGGGGGGTAATGCTTCTAACGATAGGATTATATTCGTCCACCCTCTAACTTTTTTACTTCATACAACTTACAGTATCTGAATATCGATCGATGGTCAACACACTTCCAAACTTTTTTTTATGTGCAGGAAGGAGGGGCCAAGGACGAACATCCGCAAAAAACCGCAAACCTCCCCCACCCCCGATAGAAAGAGAAAAAGAGAGCCGAAATCAAGGTTCAAAGTTTTGGAGATACTTGGCCATACTGAGTTTGAAAGATTGCAAATCGTTGACAGGGAAAAGATGGATTAAGGAAAGTTGTTCCCGAAATGACGGTTGAATAGATGAAAGTTTAATAATACCGATTAACCTTTGCGTTAGAAAGATGGACAAAAAAGGAAATATATATATATATATATATATATATATATATATATATAATGTAAAGAACGACGCTTGTGTAAAAGAGCGTCCGCACAAGATGAGGAGGGAGAACGAGCAAATGAAAACGAAGCACCTCCCAGGAATCGAACCCGGAATCATCCAATTGCCGGTCGGATATGCTAACCACTGCACCAAGGTCCCGATTAGTCGGAACTCGTAATTTTCCCACATACGAGCGAACGCTCTTCTACACAAGCGTCGTTCTTTATATTAATTATACTGTGTGTTGTTTGCAGTTAAAAAAAAAAAAAATATATATATATATATATATATATATATATATATATATATATATATACAAAAATAAAATCTCAAAAATTTTTGTGGGACGACCGAAAGGCTGGGCGAATTGTGTGTTGTTTAGGTTCCATCTTCAAATTCAATGTATTCAAATGTGTATTCACTGCATTCAAATTAAGTATATTGAATATTCGAGCGAAATCATTGTAGTTTCCGAGGTTGTTTTGGGGGGGGGGGGGAATTTTACCTTTGACATTTATTTTGCAATTTATTTAAAAAAACAACTTACGGTTACATCCTGTTTTCGCTTTTGAAATTTTTAGTTGTTCAAATTTTGGGATTTTAATGTTTTCTAAAATTGGGATGATCAAAAGTGAAAGTTAGGGATTTTAAAACGTTATAACGCTTGCATTGAATGAAAGTGTTGGTGATATAGCTTTTTGGAAAAATCGTGTATACAGGGTGTTTCAGGAGGAAAGGTCAATACTTCGCCGAGGTGATAGTATCGGTCATTGTGAGAAAAAAAGTTCATATGAACAATGAACATGTGTCTAATTCTGAATGGTTACGGAGATAGAGCTGTTTGAATCTACAAATACAAAAGCATTGTTAATGGTAATCAAGAAAGAGAAACCAATTACTGTTTCTAACATTTAATGTTTAAACAGTGGCATTTTGAATGGTATCAGATACAGAAATGACAAATTTGTTACAGTTTACAATACGTTTTCGAAAATCCCACCGTCAACCTCAATGCACTTTGCAACTCGTGTGCGAAGATCGCGTGTTGTTCGTCTGAGTTGATCTTGACGTTCCTTTATGCAGGCAGCAGCAGCATCCAAAATGCGCGCGAGCAATTCGTCTCGTGTATCCACCTTTCTTTTGTAAACTTGACTTTTCATCCACCCCCACAAACAATAATCTAACGGACAGAGGTCTGGAGACCTTGGTGGCCATTGAATGAGACCACCGCGGCCGATCCATCGACCAGGGAAAGTTTGATTTAGGTATTGCATCACCAGACGGGTAGAATGTGGAGGAGCTCCGTCATGCTGAAAGTACATACCAGCGCGTACAGCCAAAGAAACATCCTCCAATAGTCCTGGCAATTCATTTTGCAGAAATTCTAGGTAACTGTCCTGTAAGACGATTCTCTAAAGTAACAGGGCCAATCAGCTGATCATCGATGATACCGCACCACACATTGGCAGAGAAGCGATGTTGAAAATTTGTTTCCACAGTGGCATTTGGATTTTCGTCTGACCACCGATGAGAGTTACGAGTGTTGTTGATACCGTCACGGGTGAAAGTAGCTTCATCGGTGAACAGTATTAATCGAAGCAATCGGCGATTAGCATTTACCCAATGACAAAATTCCAGTTCCATGGTAGCGTCTTCTGGTTGAAGGTGTTGTACACGCTGTACATGATATGGATGCAAGCCTTCCTCACGTAATGTTCGCCATACTCTCGTGTGTGGTACACCGAGACGTGTAGAAATTCTTCGTGAGCTCGTAGTAGGACTACGCTCTACCAACTGAAGAATGTTTTCCACTTCATCCACATCTTGTTGACCTTCACGTTCAGATGAAACATGAGCACTGGGAAGTGTACCAGTACCAATCTCACGCAATGTGTTGAAAACCCTGGTAAACACACTTCGATCCGGAATTCTGCGGTTCGGAAACCGTCGACGGTATTCTGCAACAGCAGCTGTTGCACTTCCATCGCAAAAACCGTAGACATACACCATATCTGCATATTCGGCATGTGTGAAGGTGTGTGGCATTCTTAACACTGCTTCAAACACCAAACAATGTCACTCACAACAGTCAGCTGTCGATTGGCTTATGTTACATGCTTACATTACAGCTTACATGGTTCAAGGTTATAGGGGAGGGAAGGGGAGGAAGAGCTGCGCGCGCATCAGATTCAAACAGCTCTATCTCCGTAACCATCCAGAATTAGACACATATTCATATGAACTTTTTTTCTCACAATGACCGATACTATCACCTCCTGAAGTATTGACCTTTCCTCCTGAAACACCCTGTGTATATATATATATATATATAGAGGGTGTTTCAGGTCGACCCTAGAAATACCAAAATACCAAAATATCAAATACCAAATACAAACTACAAATTCCGCCAATTTCCATATTTCTAGGGTCGACCTGAAACACCCTGTGTGTATATAATTACAGACCAATTCGAAGTTCACTTACATACCTATACTATAAAATATAAATTACTTATATATCTATAAATTCTATGCCTATACCTGCCTATGCCTATCATGCATGAATTTAAATCAAAACAGTGATAGTATTTGTTTATAGAAAATAGTTTTATTATTTGAGTTACCCTCAATATGTAATTAAGTACTTTCTGAACAGTAAAATGGAAGCCGCAAGATCGTGTACTGTAAAAAAAATTTAGACCTATATTGTTTTTATGAAAGAAGGAGGAGCCAAGAGCGAACGCCCGCAAAAACGCCGCCCCTTCCCCCCCAACACCGTTTAGAAGGAGAAGAAGACAGCCGAAATTAAGGTCCAAAGTTTTCGAGATGCCTGGACACACTGCGTTTAAAAGATTTGGAAAAAATAGACAGGGGGAAAGATGGATTGAAGAAGGTTGTTCTCAAGGTTTAGCGTGTAAGTTGATAAAAGATTGAGAATAAGCTCCATTTAAGAGTATTTACAAAGGAGAACATATTTTCATCTTTGCTAAATAAAGTTCACACTTAATTTTCGTACAATATAATTCCATTTTGTTATTTCTGTACATATAACTGATATAAGTAAACCTTTACTTACTTACACACTATATCAACCACAACATACTATTAATACAATTTGGAATATTGTTATCGGGTTAAATTAACAACTAAGTAAATGAAGTTAAAAAGATAATCTATTCAAAATTTGTTTTTTGTTTTTGGTGATTTTCATTAAAATAAAAAATGTCAACAAATATTAAAGTCATTTGACGAAAAAATGTCTCGAATGTTCATGGATTATGAACTTAATAATAATGATCCTAATAATAAAAAATTGTTCTGAAAAATTATTATTTTTGTGTAAATGTGAGAAAGAGATCATAAAATGGGATATAAAACACACACACACACACACACATATATATATATATATATATATATATATATATATGCGCCTCGGTGGTGTAGTGGTTAGCGTCGCTGACTACGAATCCATCGGGCCCGGGATCGAGACCCGGTGACGGCAGGCGGCGCGCAGCAAAACGCAGCTGTTCAGTGTTCATCATTCCACACAATAAAGAGAGTGGTTGGTAGATAAATGAGTATTCTGGGTAGCCTAATGGTTAAGACGCTGGGCTGTTGGTGGGGCGTGGTTCGGATTCCACGTTAAACTGTAGGTCTAAGGTGGAGTGAAAAGCTTGACCTTCGTCAGAATGAACAATTCGGACGGAAGCAAAGTTTACAAAGGTATATATATATAAAATGGTCATTACAATATTCAATAATCGTTTTGTCTTTAGATTTATTTCACAAACCTTTAATCCTGAGCCTGACTGATAAGAAACTTTTTAATAAGTTTTCTGCTTCTAGACCAGTGGTGCACAAACCTTTTTGATGTGAGGGCCAAACCAACCATCTGTTTTATATGTAGGGGCCAGATATATAGATATTCTATTTTTTATAATAACCAGGGGTAATATTTCAGATTTTTCTTTGGGTAGCTAACTTTTTCATTGAATTGAAAAGACCCGTGGGGCCACTGAAAAGACCCGTGGGGGCCACATTTGGCCCGCGGGCCAGGGTTTGTGCATCACTGTTCTAGACCCTCCCTTGTAATATTGTATGGTTGCCCAAGACACATAAAAAGACGGTCTCTTGAGGCCTATATTTACGGCATATAAGCTATGGCATGGTTAATTAATCATTTTTAGAAAAAGTGATGAATGATTAAATTTTCTAATTAATCAATGATTAACTGATTAAAATTATTACCAATCAAATAATTTTGAAAAGAGTAAGAAAGAGCTTTATTGTTTCTGTTGCGTGAGATAAGACCAAAGAAAACATTTTGCTCAAACATTTAGTTTGCTTTAGTTCAAGAAATCAGGCATGGGAGGATTAGACAGTTTATACACGCAAAAAAAGGGCGTGACCGACAATTCAGCGCAAGACAATTCAGCGCAAAGACAATTCAGCGCGAAAATACCAACAAAGAAGAAGAAAGAACAAATCCAGAGGGAAGAGAGGCTTGCAACTGTTAGGTTAGGTTAGGTTAGGTTAGGTTTCTAGTTTTTGAGATAAAATCTTAATTTTAACAATTCTAACAAATTTTGTTTTTTTAAATAAAATTTTAATAATTATACTCCTTTGAATTTTATCTCCGATTTGTCACTCCTTCGTTATGTCACTCCTTCGTTACGGTATTTATGTCACTCCTTTGATGTCACTCCTTTGAAATATACAAATTTTTCTCTTTTTATTTATTGCGATTTATTTTTATTATTTTTAACTAAACTTTTAACTGTACTGACTTGCGCGAACTTGCTGAATTGTCTGAATTGTCTTTGCGCTGAATTGTCGGCGCTGAATTGTCCTGCGCTGAATTGTCGGTGCTCCAAAAAAAGGTGCCAAATTCAAATGATACATTACAAAATTTAAGGTAAAATGATACTGAAATTATGAGGAAAATTAATCATTTTCCAAAAATATTTTTTCATTAATTAATGATTAAATTCGAAACAATGATTAACTGATTAAATTACTGATTAAATTATTAATCAGAACCATGCCCTACAGATAACCCTCAAACCCGATCTTTCTCCTGGGGTAAGTTTTTGATACCTACCTTATCCCTTTCAAATATCATGGAACTCACGTTTATAAATAGTTGATCCGTTGTTGATGAAATCGTAAAGATTCTTATTGGTGAAAAATATTTAATTTTTAACTTTGATGTTGAAAGGCTCTTCAATAATATCCAAATCTTCATCAATATTGTTTCAAAAAATCCTCTCCAGTCACTACTACTACGAGATTTCAAAACACTACTTGATTACCTGTCCTAAATTTCTTCTTCGTCTTCAACAACGAACTCTTTGGTGAGATGGAATTGCTTTAATCAATATATTTGTGTGTCATTATGAAAAGATATAGCTGGATGACTGTCGTCTTCATCATTTTCAATCTGATTTTTATCAGGGATGCGTTGACGACAATTTTCTCATGTCTCGCCATGAGTCCCACTCGAGGTTCTTCCTCAACTACCCAAATGGAAAGGAAGGTGATAATTAAACTTACTGTGGGGTCCAAGACTAATGGAATGCTCTCATTTCTCGACGTGAAATTGGAGAGGAAGTGGTCCTACTTTACAACTTCTGTCTTTCGTAAACAAAATTTTTCAGAACTGGATTTAAGTTTTCACACGATTTCTTTGAACATGAAATTATTTTGGTTAATATTTGGCTGGACACAGGGGCTAACGAGAAATGAGAGGTTGTGTTTCACTAGCACTATTTTTCATGCTCTTTACGATGGTACTAATCATTTTTGTGCTAGTGCGCGGTTATAAAATTCATTTAATATATAATTTTTACGTGAAGACCGTGTGTATGTATGTATGTATGTATGTATGTATGTTAGCGCTCCGTGTTTTGTATGTACGGTAATGCGTTTCGTGGACGTATCACTTGATTTCAGATTGTCACATGGCTGGATTGGACCAATTAGACACTTTCTGTGTAGATTTGGCCAATTAGACATTTTGTCGTCCCGGTGAAAGATCGTTCTGCGGAGACACTAATACCGATTATACAGCGCTTCATTAAACCAGGAACTCACATCGACAGTGACTGCTGGAGAGCTTATAGTGAACTAAGGAATCTCGGGTATTTGCATTCCACCGTCAATCATAGTGCTAACTTTGTGGACCCGGAAACAGGCGCCCACACGCAGAACATCGAACGTTTGTGGAAGGACGTCAAACGTTGGGTGCTTCGTCCTGGGAATAAAAACGTCCACTACTCGCAGTACCTAGCCCGATATATATTCATAAGTGAACATCGAACGGAAGAGTGCCTTCACGCCTTCCTAAGGGAAGTAGCAAAGCTCTATCCTCCAGAACAGTGAAACCCATTCCAGGTAAGTTTTATTAATCTTCACATAGCTTAGTATTGCTTAACCCAACCTAACCTTACCAACCTAACCTAACCTGTTAGCAGGTTAGGTTAGGTTGGTTAGTTAATTTAGTTAGGTTAGCTAGTTTTTTATCAGAATTATATTTTCCTGGTGTAGTTTTCTCTGCTTTGTTGGAATTTGACACATTGGAATGGAAAAAATAGTTTCTATTCATTTGCACAAGAAATGGGTATCAGCTTCGAACAAAGCAGAGAAAACTACACTAGAAAAATGGAATTTTTATAAAAAATGTAGCCCCTGTGTCCAGTCAAATATTTACCATTATTTTTATTTTTATTTTAAGAAATAGGGGGTTTCCGAAACCCGGAATAAAAAATCAAATTAAGAAATTCATTCAAGTAAATATGAGACCCTCCAAGGAGAAGAAATGAATGCAAAAAACTTCACTTTTCTACGTGAAGGTCAAAATATGATAATAAAAACCCACTCTAATAGACAGAGTTTATTTCCATAACAGTTTCGATGCCCACTGGCATCCTCTTCGGGTGGATACAGAAGATACCCGAAGAGGATGCCAGTGGGCATCGAAACTGTTGTGGAAATAAACTCTGTCTATTAGAGTGGGTTTTTATTATCATAAAGGAAGAAATGGCTAAGCGACAAAAGTTATGTCACTTTCAAATTTGGTACAACTTTAACTGCACTTTCCGGTGTTTCCTACTTTTGTCACTTAGCCACTTCTTCCTTAGCTTAGTCTCATATGTTACTTGCATATCGGAATTCATTGCTCTATTCATTATCTTCTTGACAACTTTATCCAAATCTAATCTAAAATATATTTATTGAAAAGTTACCTTAATTACCTTCTGAAGATGTACTACTTGATGAATACCCATGGATGATCCAATATCGTAACACCGGAGTCGGAGCACCGCTTCCCGTCGATCAGCGAAGTTAAGCGAAAATGGGTCTGGAGAGTAGTTGGATGGGAGACCGTCCTCCGCGTCTAGATTATGTAGCGACCCGTGGTTCGGATCCCACGTAAAGCTTTAGTAGGTCCCCTTCGTCATACGACCTTAGATGTTGCGGAAGAGACTAAGTAAGCGAATGAAACAGCAAAATAGGTAGAAAACAAAATTATTTGGGTATTAAAAAGTATCCTTACGGAATACCAGTCTCTCTATCTGAGTGCAGATATTTTATAGGAAAAAAGCTTTCGTTTTTTGTTTTTCGACATATCGGAAAACTCCGAACCACAAGTCGATGTATCATCTGGACGAAGAAGATGGTCAGTGGTCACCCCTCCAACTATCACTCGTAGTCAGTGTCTTAACTTTGCCGATCTGGCTGGAAGCGGTGATACGACATAGCCACGACTTAAATCCCCCTAAAAATAAAATTACCCCCTGTAAACTAATACTATATATATATATTATATATATATATATATATATATATATATGGTGTCCCGGAAGTCCTGCTCCAAAGGTTAATATCATGTTGTACATTATGGGGCAGGATTTTTGAGACACCCTGTATATTTTATTTTACTGAAGGTTCATTAAAGGACAAAACTTCAGTTCAGTTTCTATCTTGAATTTGTTTGAATTTTAGTTGGTTGGTTAAAGTTGAAAGGAAATTTGACGTATATTTGAATTTAGAAACGTAGGGTACAGATTTTGTTGACATTTAACGTTCCAAATAATAATAATAATAATAATTACTGTTGGTAGATTTCCACGATAAAGTTTGGTAATGGCATGACAATCAAAATGATTGGTATGTGAGTAAAGATGGCTGGTTCGTTGTCATCTATTCCTATAATCAATTTACCAATACTAAGGGCATTTATACTGCAGAGCTGGGCACTTGCGGCATATTTTGCGGTACTGCGGTACTACCGCACTACCAAACCGGTACCAAACCGGTACGCGGAAATTTGAATGCGGTAGCGGTACTGCGGTATTTTCAGCGATCCTTTGCGGTACTGCGTTATGCGGTTCCGGTGTGGTAGTGCGGTAGTACCGCAGTACCGCAGTACCGCAAAATATGCCGCAAGTGCCCAGCTCTGATTTATAGACGGTCAGAATGGCTGTGGGTATTCCAAAATGCCCTGAACGTAATCTTATTACCAGGAATTAAGGGGCTTATGTATGATCGTTGGTAGAACTACTGAAACTGCTACAGCAAGTGGAGAACGAATGTGGGCTGAGGTTGAAAGACTTGTTATTTTTTTTATGCAGGAAGGAGGGGCCAAGGGCAAATGCCCTAAAAAGCGCTCCTCCCATAGAAGAGAAAAGAGCCAAAATCAAGGTCTGGGATTTTCGAGATGCCTAGACACTCTACGTTTGAAAGATGGGAGGTCTAGAGGCGGGGCCACCAGCTTGACCTCCGTGTGAAGAGAGACCAACACACGAAACAACATAAGGTTCATAAGGTCATAGACAGGAGGAAAGATGGATTGAGGAAGATTGTTCCAGAGTTGACCGGTTGAGTAGATGAAAGACTGAAAATACCAATTAACCCTTGCGTTACGGAGTTGGACAGAAAAGGAATGAGAAAGTGTAGAAAGTCTGGTACTGCGTGCTTTCCTTAAAGGAGAAGGCATGCAGTTAGAGAGTACAGAAGAGCCGTGTCCGTTATAATAGCGATAGTAAAGAGAGAGTGAGGCAACTTTGCGGCGAAGAGAGAGAGACAGACTGAAGACAATCAGTAAGAGGCGTGGAATTGATGAGACGAAAAGCCTTTGATTCCACCCGGTCAAGTACGGCTGTGTGGGTTGAACCACCCCCACACAGGGCCACCAAGAGGGCGGGGAATCCGGGATAAATCCCCTGGGCCCGGACCTCTAGGGGGCCTGGAAGGAGGGGGATAAAATCTAAAAATATTAATAAAGCAATTGATTAAATAACAGAGAGGAAATATAATTAATGAACATACATTTGATAGAGATAATCATAGTCAAACTGAAACGGATAAAATATTATCCGCGGTCCACCAATGCCCAACCAAGACCGACTGACAGATCTGGGAACCATTGTAATTGAAAGCCAGTTAGCTCGTACTTTAAATTTCATCAAAATCATTTACCACTTTGCTAGAGAGAAGGCAAAGAAAGTACGCTTCTAATTATGAAAATCTTGCAGTAAACAATTGTCTTGCCTGCATGGACTGGTACTGCATTTGTAAATTGTATCGTGATACAATTAATATAATTGATTCGGAAAAATAAAATGGTCATTTTCTTCTGAGTTGTTTATTCATACTGTATGTTTTGAATAGTGACTTGGACATATAATCAGTTTGCTTATTATGTACACAAAAAACATTCATAATAAAATACTGAGTAAACAAGGGGGCCCCATATACCAATCCTTCCCCGTGGCCCATGGCAGCTCCCGCCGGCCCTGCCCACACATGAGAAGCATACTCCATACAGGGGCGAACAAGACCCCTGTACAGAGACAGCAACTGAGTAGGGGTGAAGAAACCGCGGAGGCGGTACAACACAGTATATGTGATCTTTCCAAGAAAGATCACGAGAAAAGGAAACGCCAAGAATGTTAAGAGAAGAGGAAGGATTCAGTTGTGTGTTGTTCAAGGTAAGGGGAAAGTCGTGTGGAAGATTGTGACGAGTAGAAAGAGGGAGGAACTGAGTTTTTGAGACATTGAAAGCCACAAGGTTTTCTCTGCCCCAGTCAGAGGTCAGGTGCTCCATAGCCGTACTACGCGAATCATGGAGTGATTGTTGAGAGGGACGTTTTGGAAGCGGGTGAAGTGAAGAGTGGAATCATCGGCATAGTAGTGAATAGGACGGGAAGTTGCGAATTAAAAGATCATTAATAAATAAAAGGAAAAGAGTGGGTGACAGGACAGAACCCTAAGGAACACCACTATTAATAGTTTTAGCAGAAGAACAGTGGCCATCTACAACTGCAGCTATAGATCGACCAGAAGGGAAATTAGAGATGAAGGCACAGATAGAAGGATAGAAACCGAAAGAGGGAAGTTTCATAATTAAAGATTTATGCCAGACTCTATCAAAAGCTTTCGATATGTCTAGCGCAATAGCAAAAGTTTCACCGAAATCCCGACAGGAGGATAACCAAGAGTCAGAGAGATATGCAAGAAGATCGCCATAAGAACGTCCCTTGCGGAATCCATACTGACGATCTGAAAGAAGATTGTGAGAAAAGAGGCGTTTAAGAATCTTCCTATTAAGGATAGATTAAAAAACTTTGGGAAGGCAAGAAACCAAAGCAACTTGTTTAGAAAGAGGATAAACTATTTCATTTCACATTCCATAAAACCCGCCTCGAAAATAGATACGTATACCTTCCAGTGGAACATTTGAAAGGCTCAAAGGTATTTTTGAAGCGAGTTTTATTTTTAAAAGTAAATCAAACCAAACAAAAAAAAGAATATTTTTAGATATTTTCAAGAGAAATGATTTATTCATTATTTTATATTCGTAAATATTCCGCATTATTTTATATCAGTAAAATTTCCGCATTATTTTATATCGGTAAATATTCCGCATTATATTATATCGGTAAAATTTCCACTATTTTATATCGGTAAAAATTTCCACATTATTTTATATCGGTAAATATTCCACATTATGTTATATCGGTCAAATTTCCACATTATTTTATGTTGGTAAAAATTCCACATTATTTTATATCGGTAAAAATTCCACATTATTTTATATCGGTAAAATTTCTGCATTATTTTATATCGGTAAAATTTCCACTATTTTATATCGGTAAAATTTCCGCATTATTTTTATATCGGTAAAAATTCCGCAGAGCACATCACCCAAAATTACATACCAGATAATCAGTTTCTGATGTATTTGTAATGTGTTTTAAGAGAATCTGGTGTCCGTTTTTAATGGAACTGAGCACATTTTGAGATATACATTTCTTTAAAAAAAATTACTTATGCCGAAAGCTACTCAATTTCACAAAAAACCGATAACAGATTCTGTTAAAACGCCTCAAAATACATCACATAAATATTTTCTGATATGTAATTTAATTTTCTTTATTGTAACCTAACCTAACTTATAAAATTGAACTTTTTTTACAGGCTTACTCTTACGGTCAGTATATTGCCTATTACCAGGCTTCGGATAATTATGCATTTGCATACGGAAATGCATATTTTTGGCATTTTAAAGTGTTTTTGCATATATCGTTGATTTTCTGACAATTAGTCATATTTTCCTTATTTTTATTGTTAAGGTTACATTTTCAGGTAATTTTAGCTTTGACAACAATGTATTTCAGAAATTTGGCAATACTGTTTTCGCGTTTAAGTTATAAGCAGACCAGTTATAACTTATATTATAACTTATCAATCGTTCTCTCTCTTAGTTGTCTCTGGTGCCTGAAAGGACGAGGTGAATTTCCAAAGATGCCGAAAGAAAAGGAGTAAAAGCGCAATACTTAAAATATTTGCTGAAGTTTGATGCATTTACGACTGATGGGAACGTGTTGTTTTGCAAATATTGTGAGGTTGCAGTTTCTGCCAGTAAAAGGTTCCGAGTAAAACAACACCTTCAAACAGCTAAGCATATAGGTAGAGTGAATACTATAAGACACAAACCAAGCCAACAAATGTATTTGGTTTATTGGGAACAGAATATGATGGAGGTCAATTTTATTTATTAACAATGGCTGAGTTGGACAAGGTAAACCACGCAACTATTGCTGCATTTTTCAATGATTCATTAAATCTATTAATGCCTTCTGGTATTCAGTATAATTCAGTTCTTTTAGTGTGTACTGATGGTGCTCCATATATGACTAAGTGTATGAGAGGACTTCAAGTTCTTTATCCTAAAATGATACATGTGACATGTGTAGCCTATGGACCGCAAGGAGTTGCGGAATATATTCGTTCAAAGTACAAGGATGTAAATGAATTCATTTCTAGCGTTAAGTCAGTTTTTGTAAAAAGCACCATACCGCAAAGCAAAATTTAGAGAACTTGCTGGAAGTGCGCCTTTTCCTCCTTCCCCAATAGTAACACGGTGGGGAACCTGGTTAGAAGCCGCATTCTATTATTTGGACTATTTTGAAATTGTAAAGAGAGTGATGGAGACAATTGATCCTGAGAGCGGTCACAGCATCACAGATGCAAATACTGCATTCACAAAGGAAGGTATTCGAGAGAATCTGATTTACATTTCCACCAACTTCAGATGTATTTGCGCAGCTATTTTAAAAATGCAAAAAAAAAGAATTGCCATTAAAGCATAGCATTAAATTAGTTGAAGGAATTCGCAGTTCATTAAAAAGTCTTGAAATCAAAGAGTTCTATGGTAAACTAGAAGCTGTGCTGTCAAAAAATAAAGGGTATGGCATGATGAAAAAAATTAGTGAAATACTGTCAAACAATACACAAATTGACTCAAGTTTAGAACACCTCAACCTTTCGGATATAATGGCTTTAGAATATGCTCCTATAGTTACTGTCGAAGTGGAACGAATATTCTCTGAATACAAAAATATTCTGGCTGATAACGGGCGTAGAATGACATTTGAACATTTAAAGCAATATGTTGTAATTAAATGTAATATGTAAAAAGTTTCCTGTGTCATTTTTTTTGTGAAGTTTACCGTCCTTTTAATGTCCTTTTCTATCGTTTTATTTGCCGAAGAAATAAATATAATAAGTTTTTATTATTAGTATTTATATACTTATTTTTAAATGCATATTTAAGTGCATATTTTCTCAGTTTTTACTGCATATTTGCATGCATATTTAGCCAGTTTTAAGTGCATAATTATCCTACGTCTGCCTATTACAATAGAAAATGTTTTTTTTTCTATAATTTTACACTTCTCCACAGTTGGGACAAAAACGAGTTTTTAATATGACACCGTGATTTGCAAACAACTCCAAAGCTTTATCTTCGTCTAAGGCAACGAGACGAATTAAGTCTTCAAAGTCTACTTCACAACCGGCACAGTTCGTGGTCACAGAAACGCAGAAACAAAGAAACAATTATTTGCTGCCAATACTTTCAGCTGCCAATTTTGATTAGATAACATATTAAATATTAATTTTTTTATCTTATTAATATTCATTTGCACAGGAGAGGAGGGGCGACAAGCTTGACCTTCGTGAAATGAGGAATCATCGCGCGGAACATTTGAAAGGTTCAAAGGAAAGATATAAAAGAGTTTCTTTCATTATTTTTTACAAAGATTCTTAATATATCGTTCTTTTTCTAAGGTTTAAGTGATGTGTTCTGCGCAATATTGGCCTTTTTCTCTAGCGAATTTCCAATCATAGTCTTCGTAAATGTGGGCTACATATGTAGCTAGTGTTGTTAACCTTTTCACGCCGGAATTTTTTTGTAGGGTTAAGTTATGAATGCATGTATTTGAAACGTTACCAATTTGTACCAGTCGTCGTTATAGGATTAATGTAAGTCGTCGTTAAAGGATTAAGGTAAGATTAGGTTAAATTAAATTAAATTAAATTTGGTTCGATTAGATTACTTCATTTGCATTTGAGGTAAGTTTGTCGACGTCTCAAGAACTTGTCTCGTCGGTCGGGGTTACGACATTTGATTGACTTGATACTCTGTCGACAAGTATATTTTGGATTAAATTAGGTTCGGTTAAATTACGCTAAATTAGGTTTGGTTAAGTTAGTTTTTTTAGAGTCGATGTTATGTAAAGTTTCAGGAATCCCTTTCGCGAGTTTTATATGAATCCTTCCCATCATTGAAAAAAATATTCTTACGGTTCGAATCAACAATCCTTAATTGGCCCCAGTCTAAAAACCTTTATTAAACAAAAACATAAACATAGACATTCCCAAAGCCTAATCCCTAATGACAAACTATAAAACAATTAAAAAATAAAAGTTGTACGCTAGAGACAATCCCAAACAGAATTTACAAAGAGTGCGCAAACTTAATTGCGCCCACGCTTTCAAAGCTCATAAACCTATCCATTCAAAATGGTATCTTCCCAGACTGCCTAAAAAAGGCTAGAATATGTCCTATCTATAAATCGGGTGATGATAAAACTTCTCCCTCATACTACAAACCTATTTCTATACTTTCAACCGTCAGTAAACTATACGAGAGAGTAATATATAATTAAATACTAAAATTCATATTCAAATACAAAATGATACACACGACAAATGACGCGATAACCGCAATATTAGAGGAACTTTATAGCAATCTCACCAACAAGAAGACTTCAATAGTCATCCTCTTTGATCTAACTAAGGCCTTTGACACAGTACCTCATGACATACTCTTAAAAAAACTCGAACGGCTTCATGGGACTACCCTTAAGGTGATTCAACTCATACTTGGCTAGTATTTCCCACGGGGTACCCCAAGGGAGCATTCTGGCACCTATCCTGTTCCTGCTTTACATAAACGACTTTTACAGGTCACTAAATAACTCTTCCTGCTATCAGTATGCGGATGATACTTCAATCATAACCTCACATAAAGACTCGCTACCACTCCAAACGACCACCAACAATGAACTCCAAAGTGTTTATGTATGTCTTAATCGCAAGAAACTATCCTCAAATATTAAAAAGCAGCTTATATGGTCATCACAAAAAAGAAATCTTTGCTCCCTTCAAACTTACACATAAATTAAATACCCGTTCAGAGTTGTTCATTTAAACTCCCGAATTGTTCATTTAAATCCCCGAGTTGTTCATTAAATCCCCCTAATTGTTCATTTAAATCCTCCTAATTGTTTATTTAAATCCCCCTAATTGTTTATTTAAATCCCCCTAATTGTTCATTTAAATCCCCCGAGTTAATTTAAATCGGCCAAACACTTCTGGGAATTACTATCGATTCAAACCTCTCATTGAAAGAGCACAATGAAGATCTTGCAATAAATTAGCCAAAGTTTCATTCATAATTACGAAAGCAGATGTGGCACTCCCAAAACAGGTTCTTCGATCCATATACTTCACCATGGTGTACCAACATTTACAGTACTGCATTAGTGCTTAAGGAAACACACGTCAATATTCGCTACAGCCATTGGTGGTAATACAAAAAAGAATAATTAGAAAAATCTATAAATCGAACGAGGATAATGAAAATACAGATCAAATGTTCCACGAATTAAAAATTCTCAAACTAGGAGAAACTTACAAACTAAACATTGCCTCACATACGTATCAAACTGTCCATAATACTGCACCAGAAGTCATCGAAAACAAAATATTAATTTCCCAAACACAACACTGTTTTAACACAAGATAATCAGACACGTACATCAGAAAACCGAATTATAGTCTAGATCAGTGATCCGCAACCTTTTTCTCACTTGTGGACCCATGAAGAATATGAATTATTTTTGAGGACCCCTTAGCGAAAATAATTCGTATATTCTAATTTTGTGTGAATTAGAATATACCCTTTCTCTTCTGTGAATCCCTGAAACTCATTTATGGACCCCAGGTTGCGGACCACTGCTCTAGATTGTGCGACTTGATCCTTATCCTCAACTGGTCCAAACCTTTGGAATTCACTTAATCAAGAGATAAAACAAATTCATTAAAAAATCTTCCAAAGGAAGGTCAAGGTATCTAAGGTTGTTGAGATACTCAATAAACAAGGCCAAGGTATCTAAGGTTGTTGAGATACTCAATAAGCAAGGCCAAGGTATCTAAGGTTGTTGAGATACTCAATAAGCAAGGTCAAGGTATCTAAGGTTGTTGAGATACTCAATAAGCAAGGTCAAGGTATCTAAGGTTGTTGAGATACTCAATAAGCAAGGTTAAGGTATCTAAGGTTGTTGAGATACTCAATAAACAAGGCCAAGGTATCTAAAGTTGTTGAGATGCTCAATAAGCAAGGTCAAAGTATCTAAGGTTGTTGAGATACTCAATAAGCAAGCTATTTAATATTTCAGCATTTTATTTTTATATAATTTAATTAATGTATAGGCTTATTATATTTACACTGATTGTATTATTTATTAATATTAATGCTTATAACTGATAATGGTATTAATAATATTGACATTAGTAATATCAGTATATTTTAATTATATTAATTATATTTAATTATATTTCAGCGTCTAATATCATAATAAATACGAAGGTATAATGTGGGTATAATCTTAAGGGGGGAGGGTATGTAGGAAGGAGGACCCCTCCATAAAAGACGGAGAGCCAAAAACAAGGTCTTCAAGGCTCAATGATGCCATATTTGTTTCAAATATAAATTTTGAAAAGGTTGTGTAGTGTGTAAGATGCATGTATGTGTAGTTTTTATCGTTTTCTTTTTGTTTTTTCCATTCTATTCCAGTTGGAGAGAGTTTCTTACTTCGAGGGTTAAACCTTAACCCTAAGGAATTTTTAGGTACAGCCTCGTACTAGGCGTAAGATAGAGGTGTTGTATCGTAGTATCTCCCCTACAATTTCTCCAGTGAAGAATAGAGGGTGAAGTGTGTTTGAGAGCATGCTGGACTGCTCACAGGTAAGATGAGACACGGAAAAAGCTCAGCTAAGGAGGATAGTGACAGGAGAAACGGGAGTACCAGCACTCCCTGTCTCCTGCGAAACATCCACCCCGGAGTACTTCCTTGGTCGGTTGGTATCTACAATCTCCTCCTGACAAATTAATAGCTGAATACATATATGTAATTATTGTAATTATGTATAGTTATGTGAATGTGTAATCCTAGCCGAATATCATAACTGTATATATTTCTAAACAAGTGTAAATCTTACAACAGATAATCTCCATGTACTTCTCTCTCCGAAAAATGGCAAATGCCGTTTAACTTGGGTAAATGCAAAGTGATGCACATTCGCTACGCCAATCCCAAGTCGGACTACTCGATGTTGGGTAGTAATATCGAGGTGACTGATTTAGAAAAGGACTTGGGTGTGCTAATTAGCAGCGATCTTAAGTTTACGAAACAGTGTGTAGAGGTGGAAAGAAAGCCCAAGAAACTATTGGGTTATATCAGGAGGCAATTTCAGTTTCGGAACAAGGAGTTGTGCTCTCACTGTACAATTCCTTGTTCGGCCGCACCTGGAGTATGCTGTGCAGTTCTGGTCGCCCACCCTCAGGAAAGATATTCAGAGGCTGGAGCGAGTGCAGGCGAGCAGAGCTGGGCATTTGCGGCATATTTTGCGGTACTGCGGTACTGCGGTACTACCAAACTACCAAACCGGCACCAAACCGGTACGCGGAAATTTGAATGCGGTAGCGGTACTGCGGTACTTTCAGCGATCCTTTGCGGTACTGCGTTATGCGGTTCCGGTTTGCGGTTTGCGGTAGTACCGCAGTACCGCAAAATATGCCGCAAATGCCCAGCTCTGCAGGCGAGGGCCACAAAGTTAATCCCTTCCGTTAGGCATATGGGCTACAATCGACGGTTACGCGCCCTGAACTTGTTTTCGCTTGAAACTCGGAGGCTGCGCGGTCAACTGATCGAGGTTTTCAAGCTCTTACGCGGGTTCAACGATGTCGATTTTAGAAGTATGTTTAGTTTAAATGATAACCCAACTCGCAACAATGGTTGGAAGTTGGATTTGAAACGGTTTAGGACTAGTGTGTGTGGGAATTACTTTACGTATAAGATCTGTGACACATGGAACAGGTTACCTTCGGAAGTTGTGAACAGTTCCTCTGTGGATCATTTCAAGAAAAGGGTAGACGAAATCTTGCACACTATTTGAGTATGTAAAGACATTTAGGACCTCAGTCTGCGGAAATTTCTTTTCCTATAAAATAGTTAATATCTGGAACCAACTTCCCTCAGAGGTTGTTTCCAGTCAAAGTGTAAATGTGTTTAAAAATAGGCCAGACAAAGTACTGAATGCTCTCATAGTTTAAGACTAAAACATAAGAAAACTCTGCAGGAGATCGCTTGCACGGTGTCTCTGTGAGCAAACTAAATATAGAGCTATTTTATATTCTCCACTTTCCTGTAAAATTTCCTTGGCTACTTTTCCAGGGTCAAGGTATTTTCTTCAACCTTTTTCCGTACCTGCCTCTGGCAGGGAGGGAGCGGAGGGTGGGGAGAGAGCCTTCTACTTTTCTATCCAGTTTTCTACTACTGCTAGGATAGTTGAAAGAAAAATAAACTTTTACAAAATTTTCCCTGGCACCCGTTGCCATTGGTACCTCCTCGGTATGGGCCGCAAGGCCTTTTGAGGTACTTTTTCCTTGTAATCTCTCTCTCTCTCTCTCTCTCTCTCTCTCTCTCTGTGTGTGTGTATCTTTAAAGCTGTTCTGCGTTATCTATCAAGATTTACCCTTCAACTCCATTCTAAGATGATAAAGCCTAAAAGTTACATGTTCATGGCAGTTCTTTGCTATGTAAATATACGAACGCATTACCATCCTATTTCTTCGAATGTATAATGAGCTACGAGTGCGTCTATATGTATGTATGTACGTATATGTGTGTATGTATGGACGTATGTATTTGTGTGTGTGTGTGTGCGCGCGTGTGCGTATATATACTGTGTATATATATATTATATATGATGTAATCCACAAGGAAAAAGAAAAATTATTCCAAGGCCTTTCGTGTATTCAGAAGTACACCTCGTCAGGGAATGAAGGGAGCAGGCAAGAAGCCCAAAATATATATACAGCGGGGCGGAAACAAAAAAGATTAGCACATAATTAACGAGACTTAATGAGAGGCAGAAGGAATTTAAACAGGATATTGTCAATTTTATACATTCCCGCACTGTTATTGAAATTATTCTTAAAATGGATAAATGCACATTCTACAATATTTCTTTCAATTATATATCTGTTTTTAGCGAGCGCTTTAGAACTATCCCACTTGATGCTATGATTACATCTATACATAGGGTTAAACAATGCATTAGAATTATTTGCTGTTCTACACGCATGTTTATGCTGTTTTACCCTAATATCTAACGTTTTACCCGTTTGGCCTATATATACTGAGTTACAGTTTGTACATCCGATCGAATACACACAACCAACAACATTTTCTGGGCTATTCTTTATTAGGCGTGATTTAACAGTATTATTATACTTAAAGACTACATTGATGCTAATTGCTTTAAGTAAAGTAGGAAGATATTGAAAATTAACATGGTAAGGTAGGCTAAGGATATTTTTATGCTGAAATTCCTTTACAGTTACATTATTATAATACCTATTCTTGGCTTTCCTAAAGCAATTATCTAAAAATGAAATAGGATAACACAATTTAAAAGTTTAAAAAGTTAATAGTCCCATGAGGCCTACTCTTAGCTCAGTAGGCTCCGTAACCTATAGACTATCTAAATGGTTGGTTAGCTTATTAACGCCGTTAGTTGGCTCTATTTCCAAGTCACATATTGTAAATATCATGGATCTTATTGACAAACTGAAGTTTCCTAATGACCCTAATTTCAAACTGGTAAGTTTTGATGTATGCTCGTTATTTAGAAAAGTCCCTGTTGATGACCTACTTGATTTTATAAAAGATAAGATCTCTGAATATTCTTTCCCTGTTCAACACAACACTCTTATTGAGTTAATTAAGCTTTGCGTCAAAAATTGTACATTTCAGTTTGAAAATAAGTTTTATGCTATGTCGTTTGGATAGGCGATGAGAAATACCCTCTCACCGGTATTGGCTAACTTATCTATGAAATTTTTTGAAAGTAGAATTTTGCCTAAGATTGTTAGTTTTAACCTTGTTTGGTACAGGTATATAGATGATATTTTATGCCTTTGGCCTAATAATTTGGGTGTTGACTTATTTCAGTGCTGGTTAAGTGTGCGGTCTACCTACGATTGGTTAGGTTTAATCATGATATTTTCGTTAAAACTAACGAAAATATCATGACTAAACCTAACCAATCGTCAAGGGCGATTGACAATGGGATGTAAACAAACAATTAGTAAACAAGATAAGAAGCTATAATTAAAAGGTAGACCGCCGAATCGTAGGTAGACCGCACACTTAACCAGCACCCTTATTTCTTGGTAGGCTCAACAATTTAGTCCTATCTATTAAGTTCACGGTTGAAAAAGAAAATGATGGAAGCTTATCTTTTCTGGATTTAAAAATTCGATGTTCTAATCAGTTCAAATTTGAAGTTTATCGCAAGCCTACTAATAATAACTCTTATGTGCATTTTTATTCTGACCATCATCCCTCGATTAAATCTATTTTCTCTGCGATATTTCTTAGAGCATTGAGCATTGTTAGTCCTGAATTTCTAGATTCCGAGTTATGCAATATCATGAATATTGGTACTAAATTATGTTATCCTATTTCATTTTTTAGATAATTGCCTTAGGAAAGCCAAGAATAGCTATTATAATAATGTAACTGTAAAGGAATTTTAGCATAAAAATATCCTTAGCCTACCTTACCATGTTAATTTTCAATATCTTCCGACTTTACTTAAAGCAATTGGCATCAATGTAGTCTTTAAGTATAATAATACTGTTAAATCACGCCTAATAAAGAATAGCCCAGAAAATGTTGTTGGTTGTGTGTATTCGATCGGATGTACAAACTGTAACTCAGTATATATAGGCCAAACGGGTAAAACGTTAGATATTAGGGCATATTGTTTAACCATATGTTAGATATTGTTTAACCATATGTATAGATGTAATCATAGCATCAAGTGGGATAGTTCTAAAGCGCTCGCTAAAAACAGAGATATAATTGAAAGAAATATTGTAGAATGTGCATTTCTCCATTTTAAGAATAATTTCAATAACAGTTCGGGAATGTATAAAATTGACAATATCCTGTTTAAAGTCCTTCTGCCTCTCATTAAGTCTTGTTAATTATGTGCTAATCTTTTTGTTTCCGCCCCGCTGTATATATATTTTGGGCTTCTTGCCTCCTCCCTTCATTCCCTGACGAGTGGTACTTCTGAATACACGAAAGGCCTTGGAAACATTTTTCTTTTTCCTTGTGGGCTTACATCATTCATTCATTTATTTCACAGGTTTGTGAAATTCATCATATATATATATATATATACAGTATATATATATATATATATATATATATGTATATATATAGACGTGTGCTATTATCTGTCACTCTCTGTATACCTTTTGTATGCTTATAAATGTCACAAAAACAGTAAAATTATTATTATTATTATTATTATGGTGGTGTCGATTCGGCTGGTATACTGTAGATCCTCGTCGATCAAATGTTTTGTCTTTCAAAATATTTTATCGGCATTTGAACAGAAATCTAGAATTTTTGCCCGACATTACAGCTTTCCTACAGTAAGATTACTGTGGTGAATATTTTTCAGCATCGGTAAACTATACCTAACGACATTATTAGAACTTCGCCGATTCCATTTAAACCTTTTGTCAGATGGACTTCTAATTTAAGAATTTCCATGTATTGATCACCTGCCAGATACAAGATGATTTATTTCCGTATCACTCTGTTACTTGTTCACGGTCTTCAGTCTTTAGTCCGTCATACTCTGTCTTATTCTGACTATAATATATTATTTAATTTCATATCCTAATATAGTGTAATTTGTATTATTAAAACTGTAAAGGCGTGGGTGTGTAACGCAGAAATTTAGTCATAACTAAAAAACAACAACAAAAATAATGATTGGAAAAAGAATGTGAACAACAATACGAGTTATGAAATTTGACAAAAACAACTATTAACCCATTAGTGTCTATTGGTAGAATTTCCTACCGCCAAAATTATTTGTCATTATTGCATCACTTTTTCTTGTATTCATGTAGTCTTCGGTATGACTCATTGATATGACGCAATCTTTTAGAGTGTAATCTTTTACATCGCGTCATATCAATGACTCATACCGAAGATCACGTGAATACAAGAAAAAGTGATGCAATATTGACAAACAATTTTGGCGGTAAGAAATTCTACCAATGGTGTAAAAGGATTATATACTATATATTTGTTTATCAGAAGATTGGGGGTCAATGCGTGACGTGTTGGTTGGGTGGTTGTATGATTTTGTTGAATGGTAAACGTGTCGTAGTCTGAAAGTAAACTATTGTATGAATGTATTTTTTGTTCTCAGGTTGTGTGTTGTAGTTAGTGAAATTTGCGAGCGTTAATTGCATAAATGCAAAGTATGTTTAAAAATAATTATGAAATAATAATTATATTGTATTTAATTTTGTCATAAAGGTTTGCTTGAAATATTTATGTTGGTTTCGTTAAATGTTGAAAAGTAAGTTTATATTTTGATTCATAGGATTGTGTTAAGTGAAACGACAAGTGAAGAAGCTGCTTCAGGTATGAATTTTGTATTTTATTACGTGAATCTTGAAAGTAACATTTATAATTCATTTGGTTTGTTTTTAAATAACTTTTTAATTAGTAACTAGTTGATGTGTCCGTCTATAACGGCATGTCCTACCAGCAGACTATTGGTATAAAGCTCCACGACGACGTCAAGATTGTCTACATACATGGAGGCCTTTATTTAGCTATACATGTTCAATTTAAGTGTCCTTCACAATTAAATAGATTATTTCGGAGTAATTCTATAGAATTTGATCATTTCGAGGATCACCTGAAGATCGGGGCCCCCAGCCGTTGTTAGTTAGCCTTATAAGGCTAACTAACGAAAATATCACGACTTAACCTAACTATTCGTCACGGGCGTACAGTTGACCTAACTATTGATTCAGGTGATCCCATTTCGCTACTTCATTCTTTCAAAATGTTATTAATATTTGTTTTTGTGAATTTTCATAGCTCATTGTTTACATCCTTTTCCAGTCATTTTTCTTGTTATAACTAAATTTTGGCGTCACACACACACACACACACACACATTTACACTTTTAATGGTATGGTATGGATTGTTATAGGTACCGACCAAGCCTTAGAGTTCTGTGAAGTGGTTTAAATCTGAAGCCTCTTTATATAGGGGTGCAGTGTTTCATTTGTTTATCTATCTATCTATTTACTATTAAAACTGTACAAGTGTGCGCGCGTGTGTAACTTAAAAATTTAGTTATGACTTAAAAAAAAAACGGTCTTGGGTAGATTCGTCGCCTGGGGGATTTCGTTGCCAGGACGAAACTACCCAATTGACGATCGGAACGAAATTACCTGAGATTCAGGGACGCTGGGGGATTTCGGGTAGTTTCGTCGCTATTCGTCGTCCAGAGACAAAAAACTACCTTTGTAACGAATACTATATAGAATACTATATAACGATGACTACCAACACCCTCAACTATAGCTATAACTAAAATATTTTTCGCAAAAGTTGCTTAAAATTGAAACCTACATGAAAATTATTGAATGCCCGGTTAGGTTAACTGTAAGCCCCTGACAATTGGTTAGGTTAAGTCATGATATTTTTGTTAAAACTAACGAAAATATCATGACTTAACCTAACTAATCATCAAGGGCGTACAGTTGACCTAATATATATATATATATTATATATATATATATAATGGTTGAGGGTATTGGTAATCATCTATTCTTCACAAGGGTAGTTTCGTCTCTGGACGACGAATGGCGATGAAACTACCCGAAATCCCCCAGGCGTCCCTAAATCTTGAGTAGTTTCGTCCTGGCGACGAAATCCCCCAGGTGACGAATCTACCATAAACCAAAAAAAATGAATAAAGATTGGAAAAAGAGCTGTGAAAATTCACAAATGTTAAGTTAAAATGTTAAAATATGACAACTTAACTTAAAAAAAAAAAATTTGAAAAAATGAACTGACGAAATGGTAAAATTCTATAGAATTATTCCGAAATAAGCTTATTTAATTGTGAAGGCTCCGTTAAATTGGACACACATACCCAAATTAAATGTGAAGGACGCTGTTAAACTGGACACGTGTACCTAAATAAGGACCTCCGTCTTTTCACCTTCCAGAATATTTTTTCAGTATGGAATTGGGGTCATCCATGAAACGCTCTGCCGATCAGTTAGTACGCATCTCCATACGACTTCTTCAGCATCCTTTGTACTATTGAATGGTTACAGAAGGTGATGGTGCGTGTTTTTTCAGAGCAGTTTCAGATCAAATTCGGAACCGCCCCTGAAATCATAAATTCTTTTGAGTCACACAACACTCTGTATAGCTATAGTTGAATATGCAATTCGAGAATCACGTCAGGCAACTCCTAGGCCTGCTTTATTTTTAGTTGCAGCTCAATATAATCCTGCTGGTATTTGGACAACTGCCCCTCCCCCCTTGGACAACTGCCCTCCCCCCTTGGACAACTGCCCCCCAAATTGGCCTCATTAGAGAAAAATAAGACTGTTTATTTAACAAAAAATAACCTTTAAACATTACTAAGAATTTTTGTTTAGTTTAAACTAAAATTTAAACATTACAAATTTACCTGCATTCATTTTTAACGGAAAACCCAACTATTCTTACCGCCAGAAAGAATTAATGACGGTCCTTTCGTGTTTACAGACTGCGGAAAAGTTATAAAAACAACATTTTTAAGTGGAAATTAATAAATTTATTAAAAAAAAAAAGTACACTTTAGGGAGGAAAATAGGTTAGGTTAGGTATATATTAATTATCGTAAGTTCTCAAATTTATTTTCTGTCGATAAACTTACAATTTTAGTGTGTGATGTCAGTTTGTATTTCTGTTTTTAGCCCTTATTTTCAGATAACAAATAAAATTCCATGTTTTTATTTCAGTATTATTTACTCTTTATATGCTAATTCTATATAGTTTATTCTTAGTTTCATTTACTTTTTCTTTCTCTTAATTGTCCACGGGGCAATTGTCGGGGGGTGGGGTAATTATCCGGGGGCAGTTGTCCTAGAACCAATCCTGCTGATTATCCACCGGACCATCCTCCAAACCACACCAATGGGCTGGGACATTTTAGTTGAGCTCGCTGCTTGGTACCTTAACATAGTCATAGATATTTATATTCTTTCTGATACCAACAGTGGTGTCCAGCAACATCTTGCAAGAATTTCAGGGAATTGCATCCCACCAACTTTGCTATGTTTTGCATGTAGAAGTTCTTTAATCGCATGATTGCCCAGACCAAACTTCTGTTTTGCTCTGTAGATTTAAGAAAACGTTATAAGTACCAAGTAAAAATAATAAATAAAAAAGTAGATGTCGCTTATCTTTCTTCTTTAGTTGAATCACGTTTCCCCTTATTTTCTTTCCACGTTTTTTCTACCCAAATGACGAGCGGTTTTTTTCCTTAAAATTCTATGTATGTAAACAACCTTGACGTGGTCATGGAGCTTTTTACCAATATAGTCTACTGGTCGAACATACCCATCATAAGTCAGCTGTTAAAAATAATTTTCTCGAAACATCACTCTTAATTGCCATGTTTTTTAAGTAGTAGTAGCAGCAGCCGCCATTGCCATGTTTTTTTTAGTAGTAGTAGTAGTAGCAGCAGCCGCAGCCGCCATTGCCATGTTTTTTTTAGTAGTAGTAGCAGCAGCCGCAGCCGCCACTGCCATGTTTTTTAAGTAGTAGTAGCAGCAGCAGCAGCCGCCGCCATTGCCATGTTTTTTAAGTAGCAGCAGCCGCCATTGCCATGTTTTTTAAGTAGCAGCAGCCGCCATTGCCGTGTTTTTTAAGTAGCAGCAGCACCCGCCATTGCCATGTTTTTTAAGTAGCAGCAGCACCCGCCATTGCCATGTTTTTTAAGTAGCAGCAGCACCCGCCATTGCCATGTTTTTTAAGTAGCAGCAGCCGCCATTGCCATGTTTTTTAAGTAGCAGCAGCACCCGCCATTGCCATGTTTTTTTAGTAGCAGCAGCAGCCGCCATTGCCATGTTTTTTTAGTAGCAGCAGCAGCAGCAGCAGCCGCCATTGCATGTTTTTTTAGTAGTAGTAGTAGCAGTAGCAGCAGCCGCCGCCATTGCCATGTTTTTTGAGTAGTAGCAGCAGCAGCAGCAGCAGCCGCCGCCATTGCCATGTTTTTTTAGTAGTAGCAGCAGCAGCAGCCGCCGCCATTGCCATGTTTTTTGAGTAGTAGTAGTAGTAGTAGTAGTAGTAGCAGTAGTAGTAGCAGCAGCAGCAGCCGCCGCCATTGCCATGTTTTTTGAGTAGTAGCAGTAGCAGCAGCAGCAGCAGCCGCCGCCATTGCCATGTTTTTTTTAGTAGTAGTAGCAGCAGCAGCAGCCGCCATTGCTATGTTTTTTTAGTAGTAGTAGTAGTAGCAGCAGCAGCCATTGCCATGTTTTTTGAGTAGTAGCAGCAGCAGCAGCAGCAGCAGCAGCCGCGATTGCCATGTTTTTTGAGTAGTAGCAGCAGCAGCAGCAGCAGCAGCAGCCGCGATTGCCATGTTTTTTTGAGTAGTAGTAGCAGCAGCAGCCGCGATTGCCATGTTTTTTGAGTAGCAGCAGCAGCAGCAGCCGCCATTGCCATGTTTTTTAAGCAGCAGCAGCCGCCATTGCCATGTTTTTTAAGCAGCAGCAGCCGCCATTGCCATGTTTTTTAAGCAGCAGCAGCCGCCATTGCCATGTTTTTTAAGCAGCAGCAGCAGCAGCAGCCGCCGCCATTGCCATGTTTAAGTAGCAGCAGCAGGCGCCATTGCCATGTTTTTTAGTAGTAGTAGTAGTACAGCAGCAGCAGCAGCCGCCGCCATTGCCATGTTTTTTGAGTAGTAGTAGTAGTAGCAGCAGCAGCAGCAGCCGCCATTGCCATGTTTCAGTAGTAGTAGTAGCAGCAGCAGCAGCCGCCATTGCCATGTTTTTTAGCAGGAGCAGCAGCCATTGCCATGGTTTTTAGTAGTAGTAGTAGTAGTAGTAGCAGCAGCAGCAGCAGCAGCCGCCGCCGCCATTGCCATGTTTTTTAGTAGAAGTAGTAGTAGTAGTAGTAGCAGCAGCCGCGATTGCCATGTTTTTTGAGTAGTAGTAGTAGCAGCAGCCGCCGCCGCCGCCATTGCCATGTTTTTTTAAGCAGCAGCAGCAACAGCAGCCGCCGCCATTGCCATGTTTTTTAAGTAGCAGCAACAGTAGCCGCTGCCATTCCCACGTTTTTTAAGTAGCAACAGCAGCCGCCGCCATTCCCACGTTTTTTAAGTAGCAGCAGCAGCCGCCATTGTCATGTTTTTTAAGTAGCAGCAGCAGCCGCCATTGTCATGTTTTTTAAGTAGCAGCAGCAGCCGCCATTGCCATGTTTTTTAAGTAGCAGCAGCAGCCGCCATTGCCATGTTTTTTAAGTAGCAGCAGCAGCCGCCATTGCCATGTTTTTTAAGTAGTAGTAGTAGTAGTAGTAGTAGCAGCAGCAGCCGCCATTGCCATGTTTTTTAAGTAGCAGCAGCCGCCATTGCCATGTTTTTTAAGTAGCAGCAGCAGCAGCCGCCATTGCCATGTTTTTTGAGCAGTAGTAGTAGCAGCAGCAGCCGCCATTGCCATGTTTTTTGAGTAGTAGTAGTAGCAGCAGCAGCAGCCGCCATTGCCATGTTTTTTTAGTAGTAGCAGCAGCAGCCGCCATTGCCATGTTTTTTTAGCAGCAGCAGCCGCCGCCGCCATGTTTTTGAGTAGTAGTAGTAGTAGTAGTAGTAGCAGCAGCTGCCATTGCCATGTTTTTTTAGTAGTAGTAGTAGTAGTAGCAGCAGCAGCAGCAGCCGCCATTGCATGTTTTTTGAGCAGCAGCAGCAGCAGCAGCAGCCGCCGCCATGTTTTTTGAGCAGCAGCAGTAGTAGTAGTAGCAGCAGCAGCCGCCGCCATTGCCATGTTTTTTGAGTAGTAGTAGCAGTAGCAGCAGCCGCCATTGCCATGTTTTTTGAGTAGTAGTAGTAGCAGCAGCAGCAGCAGCAGCCGCCGCCGCCATTGCCATGTTTTTTGAGTAGTAATAGTAGTAGTAGTAGTAGCAGCAGCCGCCATTGCCATGTTTTTTTAGTAGTAGTAGTAGTAGCAGCAGCAGCAGCAGCCGCCATTGCCATGTTAAAATTTTAAGTTTCTGCTGTTCATTCCTCGACAGAGATTGTTTGTGATGCAAATTCAGCGTTAAAATTTATCGCGGACAAAATTTTAGTGGTAGCAGAAGTGCGTCACGACCTTTTGAGTGAAACTTTTATATCCAGCAACTAACTTTATATACAGGGTGTCCCATAAGTCCGGTCTCGCAGAAAATTTATTTTAATTAAATGAGTTGCACTCCTGAGGAAAAGACCTCCGCCGTTTCCTCGGGAGTGTAACACTCTTCCGTATTAACCATTGCGTGTTATTCTACCTGCAACCAAAAAAAGTTCCAAAACGAGACATCAATTTGAGTAAGACTAGACTTTTCTACACAATAAATTGAACTGTAAAATTGAAACTACTGTAAAATTAAATCTAACTGGCGTGTAAAAGATTTTTAAAAACTAATACAAAATACAAGATTTGTAATACCAATACACACACAATATTAACACTTAACATTGTATATATTCGTATTACAAACCTTGTATTGGTTTAGAGAAATGGGGATTTCATTTTTGGAGTTCAATTTTTTCAGTCGAGCGATGGAAATGTTTCTATTGTAAATTTGGGTCTTTCCTGTGTCATTAACTGTCCGATTTTTATGAAAACAACGTGATATGTACAGTTTTTCACGCTGATTTCAAAATTGTAAACCATTTCATCAAGAAATACTTAGGTTAGGTCTAAAAATAAGTTTTTTTCGAAATGAAAGTAAATTATAGAATACTACAAAAAGTACTAGAACGGTGTAATCACTGCAAGCATAGGCTACTAGGCTAGGCTATTTTTTAAATGGTGGCGTTGCGCATCTATTTTGTTCTTCCGCTGCAAGCATAGACTATCACTGCAAGCATAGGTTAGGCTATTTTTTAAACGGTGGCGTTGCGCATCTATTTTGTTCTTCCGCTGCAAGCATAGACTATAGTTCAACATCTTTTTACTTTCCAATGACTGACAAATTTAATTTTATAGAATTATATAGGAAGACTGAGACAGAAGAAAATGCAGTAAATTTTTTACGAGAATATAACTTAATACCGAAAGAAAAACAGTGTCCTAGAAAACATCAAATGCTAATAAGCCTAACTTAACCTAACCTAACCATTTCTCGATGAAATGGTTTATAATTTTGAAATCTGTGAAAAACTGTACATATCACGTTGTTTTCATAAAAATCGGAAACAGTTAATGAAACAGGAAAGATCCATAAATTTAACAAATAATTAATTAACAATACTTAAAATGACGTTAATAAATGGTTAACAAATCCAAACAACCGTAAAATAGGGTAGAAATTGCAGACAAATTAAGATCATACGTTACTGCGTCATTTGATGATGATAAGGGATGTTAGAACGGACAAATCTCTCTCTCTCTCTCTCTCTCTCTCTCTCTCTCTCTCTCTCTCTCTCTCGTGTTTCACTTCAAAACTTAATTTAAGGCCTTCACTTCAGACACCCGCTCGAGATGACTTTTTGAAACTTTTTTTTTTTGTTTTTTTTTTTGTAAAGTTAATTAATTAATTGTAGCCCATATATATATATATACACACACACACACACACACACAGGCCTGTATACGGACGGTTTGCGATTGCGGATACTTGTTTGTTTTTAGTTCAGTTTGTGTAGAGCAAGCCCGAGGTAATATGAGTGCATGTACTGATTTAGGGAGGAAACGCAAGTTTTCGGTGCATCTTGCTCCTGAAGAATCGTACACCAGGACTGATAATAACTGGAGGTGTCTGCAATACAAACTGAAAAAATTGTACTAAATTGAATGAGGCCATGGATGTTCTTTGGACTAGACTAACAAGGAACACTGTTGCTTTCAGTGGTGATGAACCACGTACGAAAGCCTCGTCAGTAGTTTGACCCCCTATTTGCGTGACAATGCTGCTGCTAGCTGCTCGTCCCCTGAAATAGGTGTATAAGCAGAATGATGCGCTGTGTGAAAAGATGTTTAGCTATTCACACTAATATATATATATATAAAATCTCTTGTTGAGTTTGAACGACTGTTCAGGATCGACCTGCGGTCGACCCCTCTGCAGCATCCCGCCTCATTTGCGGGACTTCCTCTCTGATCTCCTGCCCTCGTAGCCAGCCACGCATGGCTGGTCAGGGACTTTGCGCAAGAATCTGTCCAGCTGGTTCTTGAAGTTATTCAGGTCGGTGTGCTGGAGATTCCTCACTTCTTTTGGAAGGACATTGAAAAGCTTTGGGCCCCGTATTCTGAGGGTATTTTGCATCCTCGTTTTCATGGCCCTTTGTCCCACCGCAGCTGGGACCGTAAAAAATCTGCCTCTTCTCTCATTCCAGTTTTTCTATTTCATTTCTGAGGTTAGGGACAGAGCCAAGTATTTTCCATATGTATATTATTGTGTACCGCTCGCGCTTTCTTTCGAGAGAGTAGAGTTCCAGGGATTGTAGTCGAGACCAGTTGTCTTCACCCGCCATTTCCTCTATCTTAGACGTAAAAGTCCTTTGTATAGCTTTAATGTTCGCAATGTCTCTTTTTCTGTGTGGGCTTGTGAGTACTGAGCAATACTCAATTATTGGTAGGACTAGACTCTTCCATAATTTGAGCATGATGTTTGCTTTTCTGCTGCGGAAGCTCCTCCAGATGATTCCCATTATTTTTCTAGCCGTTGTGATTTTGATTTTATAGTGCTCTCTGAATTCTGCATCCGACGACATTATTACTCCAACTTCCCTGACTTGTGGATTTGGTGTTATCTGTTTGGCTTGCGGAGTTTTGTACCCTTTTTTCTGTAGCTCTTTGTTATTATCATATCTTAGAAGTTGGAATTTTTCTTCGTTGAACTTCATATTGTCGTCTTCTGCCCACTGGAATAATGTTTCAATGTCGTTTTGTAGTTTTCTTATGTCGTCTTCGTTCAGTATTTCCTTACATATCTTTGTGTCATCTGCGAAGCATGATACAATACTGTCCTTAATATCTGCAATCATTATTATGAACTGCAAGGGAGCTAATACTGTACCTTGTGGGACAGAGCTCACGACTTCCGAGACTTCCGATTTAACTCGGTTTACCACCACACTTTACTTTTTTTGCGTCAAGAAATTAAATATCCACCTTCCTAGTTTTCCAGTAATTCCTGTATCCTTAAGTTTGTGTGCTATAATTCCATGGTCACATTTATCGAAGGCTTTAGCAAAGTCAGTATATATTACATCAATGTTTTGTCCTCGACACAATGTTCCTAATATTTTCTCCTGGTGGTCTAATAGCTGTGACAGGCATGATCTACCCGCCCTGAAGCCATGTTGATTTGGGTTGTATAAGTCTTTCTTGTAGGTGGTAGGTAGTTTTGCCTCTAATTATGCGTTCAAAACACTTTATAAGGTGTGAGGTGAGCCACTGGCCGATCATTTTTGGGCATTGCTCTGTTACCACCTTTAAATAGGGGGGCAATGTTCGCGTTCTTTAAGGGGAGTGGAATTTGTCCTGTGTCGTGATTTCCTCCATAGTAAGTATAGCGGTTTTGCAATACTATCTTTGCATTTCTTCAGAAATGTGGCGCTCCATGTGTCTGGCGCTGAATTGTCTCGCGTCTGTAATAAGGCCGTAATTACATCTTCCGTGAACTTAAGTCATTAATTGGTGGGTGATGTGCGTAATGTTGTGGTGCATATGTTTGTAGCGTTCTGTTTCTCCTTGTTAAAAGGGAAAGCTGAGCTTTTATTATCCTCATTTCTTCTAAAAAATATGTTTCATTACTCTTGCTATTTCTTCTATGTCGAATATGATCTGTTCTTTCCCGTTCTCTTCTTTGCGTACCCTTTATGTGAAAATGCGGGCACTCTTATGTTCAGGCATTTTTTTCTCAGTAATTGACTGTCTGCACATACGAAGGTGAAAAAGTTGCAGTTTGGTCCGTACTTGCACTTCCCATTCCTCATCATATAGAAGCATTTTGTAAGGTGATTGTATATGCAGTTTGAGCCATATTTGCACGCACCTATTTTATAATATTCGCATTTGGCCCGTCGTTTAAATTCCCTCTGAGTCTTATGTGATTCGATTTCCCTCTGCTTCGCCACCATTTCTTCCCTACTCAGTGGGGTTGTTTTCTTCGGCGTGTATTTCGTATCTCCCTCTTCTGCCGTGGATACCCCTTTTTCTGAGGCTGCTTTCGCCCCTCCCTGTAGTGTTTTCTTTTTCCTTCTCGGTTGTGCAGGCGTTTTCTGTTTCATGTTTTTCTGTCGGTAAAACTGCTGTACTTGATTCTTCTATTTCAACATTGTGTTCCCCTCTGTACTAATTTTCTATTGTTTTCCTTACACTTGACGCATAAGAAACCACAAAGGCCTATAATTGTTATTTATTCTATTTACCATGTTCCTGTCTTTTCTATCTAAGTTCACGCATTCGTAGTGCTTAAAGGTATTGCACAGAATGCAATTTAAGCTCGAGGTCTGGTCTGCTTCATTTTTGCAATCGCAAAGTTGATATGCGGCACATTCCATTACACATAATCCGGCTTTATTCAATTTTCTGACTTTCCCGCAATTTACACATTTCTTCGTATGTTTTGCCATTTTCTCCTTTATTTTCCTCTTCTCGCTTCTCAAATTTCTCTCGATAACTCGACCTTCGTTTTATGGCACTGACCTTTTTCCTTCTTAGGCCTAGTGTACAATCTCGGATGTTTTTCCGTTCGAAGTGTTTTAAATTTGTTTGTTTGATGTTTTTTCGTTGTGCAAGCTATATGCCACCGGCTTTCACTTAATAATTTATTATCGCGAATTCACTGGTATTAAATACACACACTGGTATAAGATAGAATTTACCGCTGAACTTATAAACACTAGTTATTTCGATATTACACAGAGCGGAAACAAAAACGTCCGTACACCACGAGGTATTTATTTATTTATTTATTCCTAAAAGTTCTCCATGATTTTAACAAGCTATATTTCATGATCAGAAAAGTTAAAATAGTGAAGTAGGTTTTAAAATAAAACAATACCTCACGTTTTAATGTCTCAACCCGCACTGAATTCTAATGCCCGACGATAGATGTCATGGCGAACTTAAAGGAGAAAATTTAATTTTGGTTGGTTATTACTTTTCATCGTAACTTTGTTCGTGTTTATGCTGAGGAACCTTCAACTGATAAAGCAATCACGAAGTGGCATAAATAGGTCAAGGACACCGGAAGTGTCTTGCCAGAGAGATCATCAGTCTGACTACACATTTCAGGTGAAGATGTTATAATGTTTCAGACCAACAAAAACCCTAGGATCCACTCATGGCTGGTCTACCTAACTGTGTTCGTAATTGTGTATTGTGCATGTCCTCCGTGGTGGCGGAGAGGCCGCGTAAGACCATCACTTTTTGCGTAGCCCAAAAATGTTTCTACTTAGATACATCGACGAATTGACCACTCGTTGAAGTTCTTCATGAACACCTTCGTCTACTCCAACTTGTGCAAGAAATTAAACCTGGCGATCGGCCGATGCATGTCGAGTTCGCTGCTTCAGTCTTACTAGACTTGCATAAAGACCAGAATCTTACGAATCGCATTTGTTTCCTTGATGAAGCAATATTTCACACAAGTGGGAAGGTAAATCGCCATTACTGTACACTTTGGGGCTTAGAACATCCACACGATACCATCGAATACATGAGCGACAGCCCCAAGGTGAATGTGTGGTGTGGGCAAATTAACCTTTCACAAGATGGAGCACCACCACATAACAGTAAAGATGCGTGCGTTGTTCTGAATGAGGAATTCCGTGACCTTTGGATAGGGCGAGTAGGCTCAATCGCTTGGCTCCCCCTACCAAGATCACCAGATTTGACGCTTCCACTATTTTTTTCCTTTTGGGATACGTAGATCTTTTCTACTCCGAAAAGGTGGACAGTTATGAATCTCTGAAGAAAAAGATCACAGCAGCCATCAGTATGGTGTCACCCGAAGTGTTGAACCGGGCGTAAATATAGCATCGATTAGATGTTTGCAAAGCTATCAACGGAACACTTGTAGAGGTTTAGACGTTTGCAGAGCTACCAACCGAACACTTGTGGAGGTTTAATAACAAACTTGGGTACTTAGTATTAACGGGGGACCACCACATATTGATGATTGGTTAGGTTAAGTTGTAATATTTTCGTGAGTTGAAAATTTCTAATACATCATATTTTTTAAATAGCAATATATTTTAAAATATTTACAATGATTAATACATGTTACACATTAGAAACATTTGTTTCTGGCCAAAGTACAGCTTCATATGATAATTAAAACCCACTCTAATAGACAGTTTATTTCCACAACAGTTTCGATGCCCACTGGCATCCTCTTCGGGTAGATACAGAAAAACGAATGAACCAAAAACAAGAGGGAAAACAGTCCAGGGACCATTAAGAAATTCGCACCTAGGTTAGATCCCATTATCCCAACACTGGGAGGGCATTTTTATTAAAGGGACCCGCTTATAAGTACATTCGCACAAATTTAAAATTATCTTCTTGTTCTATACATACAAGACTATACAAGACTTCATCTCGTAACCTTTTTCGCATATACGTTCAGCAGGTAAAATTTCTTTGGCTTGCAAAAAAAGAGACCGCATCTTCTTTTTGGTAGATCCCAAATTTTCATCATAAGCTTTAAAAAACTTTTTTTCAGAAAATTCTATAAAAATATATTTTAAATATTGCTATTTAAAAAATATGATGTATTAGAAATTTTCAACTAACGAAAATATTACAACTTAACCTGACCAATCATCAATATGTGGTGGTGGCCCCCAGTTAATACGTAAGTACCCAAACTTGCTTAAAACTTAAAAGCTGTTTTATTTTGAAACCTACCGCGTTGTTTTTTTAACATGAAATAAAGAAACTCGTTGAAATATTTTTTAATAAATTAAAAAAAAAAACTGGAACACGAGACAGTTTTATAATATTTTTCAAATTTTTTTTTTTTTTTTGTACAATTTAGGCATTTGATATGATATCAATTACATTAATATAGTCGGGGTTTCTACTCTGAATATGCCGTTGTGGAAAAACATACTTTCTCTCGTGTGTGTATATATATATATGTGTGTGTGTGTGTATAATGCACACCCAAAAGGAAAAATGAAGAGAGACTCCAAAGCTTTTCGTGTATTCGACAGTACACCTCGTCAGGGAATGAAAGAAAGAGACTAAAAGACGAAAATATATATATCTGGACAGCCGGGGTGTTCAAACCCTGGCACATGGACACTCATCATGACAAATAAAAAAAAATCAATGGTTATAATGCTGCACCAGCCTGAATGCAGAATGCCCTTGCGTAAGCAAGAAATTTTGAGAATTTTCGGAGTGGTAATTGGCAACTCTTCTAAGACTGCCTGGAGCGCTTGCGCAATAAGATTTAAAATTCAGTTACTGAATAATCATTCATGTGTTAAGTGCGTCATATTTGACAAATTGGCTGGAGGGAAGCGAGTACACGAGGCTTTGTAATGCAGGCACCTACCGTAAAGAAAATTTAAAATAGTTATAAAATATACACGAAATTTATTGCTTTACTAATAATGCAATTTATTTGTACAATATAAAGCATATTAATTTAGGCCTATTCGACATAGTAATAGTGGTACATTACGTTTTGCATTTTGGAGAAACGGCATAAAATAGCACATGATTGCCATAAGTTTGAGCACCACTGCTGTACAGCCTAAACGAAATAATTAGGAGGGATTATCAAATTAAAAAGTACTGATTAAGGGGGAAAAGCTACTTTAACAAGATGTCTCGTTTTATACTATTTGTCCCAAACTACTGTTGAAATATTTAAAAAAAAAAAATAGATGAACGAAAATTCTAGAACGTTCCTTTCAGTTATGTCTTTATTTTTAACAAGATCGTTAGAAGTTTTCCAATTAATACCGTGATTAAATCTATCGGAGGAGATTGTAGACGCCAATCGATCAGGGGAGTACTCCCGGGTGAATGTTAAGTAGGAGATGGAGTGCTGGAACTCCCGTTTCTCCTGTCACTGGCTTCCTGAGCTGATCTTTTTCCGTCTCGTCTATCCTGTGAGAAATTTTCGGCTAAATCCCGTGGGGTCGTCCATTTGGAAAAGATCCCTTCCCTACATATACATACATTTTACACACTACACTCTTTTCAAAATTAAAGCCAAAATCAAGATGTCTTTTTTTTTTTTGAAGGTGGCCATTTTTGCGGACACCCGCCCTGGACCCATCCTTTTTACATAAGAAAAAAATATGGTTGAACGATGCATTAGACTTATTTGCTTTTCTAC